>VMDR010001942.1:0-62469 GCA_007922815.1 Macrotus californicus
GGGTCCTCCTTTCAGTCCCAAGGACAGTGGAGATAGCTGAATAAAACCTCCTACGGTATCTGTCCAGCCTATAATCCACCCTTCCTCTCAGAACTAACCCTTCCCACGTAGAGAGGTGGTCTCAGCAGCCATATTTTATCCATAAAACTCCATCTCTCCAGCTAAACTCATTGGCCCAGTGGTATACAGCTCACCCAAGCTGGGACAATCAGACTCTCTTGCTTTTTTTTTATTTTTTATTTTTTTAAGATTTTATTTATTTATCTTTAGAGAGAGGGGAAGGGAGGAAGAAAGAGACTGAGAGAAACATCAATGTGTGGTTGCCTCTCACGTGGTTCCCACCAGGGACCTGGCCCACAACCCAGGCATGTGCCCTGACTGGGAATCGAACCGGCGACCCCCTGGTCCACAGCCCACGCTCAATCCACTGAGCTACACGAGCCAGGGCTCTTTCTTTTTTTAAACAGCTTTGTTGCTTATACCATACAAATCACATCATGTTAACGGTTTTGAGTATAGTCATAAGGTTGTGCAACCATGATATCACCACCTAGTTCCAGAACATTCTCGTCGCCCCCGGAAGAAGGCTGTAACCTCTAGCATTCACTCCCCTTATTTTCCCAACAACCACGCCAGCCCTAGGAAACCACTAATCTATTGTCTGTCACTATGGATTTGCTTATTCTAGACATTTTATATAAATGGAGTCAAATAGGTGTTTCTCTGTAACTGACCTTCATTCAGCATAATATCTTCAAGGTTCGTCTATTTTATAACATGTATCAGTAACTCATTTCTGTTTATGACCAAATATTCCAACGTATGGATATGCCACTTTATGTTTATCCATTCACCTGCTGATACACATTTGTATTATTTTCACTTTGGGCCATTATTAGTAATGCTGCTATGAGCATTCATGTGCAAGTTTCTGCATGAACATCCATTTTCATTTCTCTTGGATTAATATTTAAAAATGTAATTGCTGGTCTTGTGATACTTCTACGTTTAACCTTTTGAGAAACTGCCTTCTTGTTTTCCAAAACAACTGCACCATTTAACATTCCCACCAGCAATGAACGTACGCGGGTTCCAATTCCTCCACTTCCTCACCAACACTTGTAATCATGTCTCCTTGATTATAGTCATTTGGGAGGGAGGGAAATGGTATCTCCCTGTAGCTTCAATGTGCATGTCCCTGATGGCTAATGATGCTGAACATCTTTCCATGTGCTTATTGTCCATTTGGACATCTTCTCTGGAACAATGTCTACTCAGATCCTTTGCCCGTTTTTTAATTGTGTTATATCTTTGTGTGGTTGAGTTATGAGTCCTTTATATTTTTAGAAATGAGTTCCTATATGTTATACGCAAATGTTTTCTCTCCTTCTGCAGGTTGTCTTTTCACTTTCTTAGTGGTGTCCTTTGTAACACAGAGGTTTTTTTTTTTAACTTTGAAGAAGTTCAATTTATCAGTTTGTTACTGTTGTTGTTGCTGAGCTTTGGGTGTCACACCTAAAAAACCTCTGCCTTATCTAAGGTCAGAGATTTCTATCGGTTCGTCTTCTAAGAGCTTTCAGTGCTAGCTCTTACATTTGAGTTAATTTTTGTATATGGCATGAGAGAGGGGTTAGATTTCAGATTGCAAGTGGTATCAGTTATCCCAACACCATTTGCTGAAAGACCATTTTTCTCCATTGAACTGTCATGACACACTCACGGAAATCAATTGACCACGAATGTGAGGGTTTATTTCTGGACTTGGAGTCCTATTCCATTGAGCTGCATGTCTATCCTACGCCGGTACCAAACTGTCTCGTTTACTGTGTCTTTGCAGCAAATTTTGAGATCACATTCTTCTTTTTCAAGATTATCCTTGAATTTCCATATGAATTTTAGGATCAGTTTATCAGCTTCTGCAAAGAAGCCAGCTGGGATTTTAACAGGGATGGGTTTCCAGTTCCTGCTCCCCATTTCCTGAGCCCTACTCCACCTCCTCCCCTCGGGTCCCCTGAGGCAGCCTGGGATTTTTCCCATAAACTCTGTCTTTCGTTTAACGCATTAAACTGGGTTTTGTTTCTAGCAATCAAAAGAATCTTAACCGAATAGAGTAGAAACATGGTCCTACACACTGACACTGCCTCAAACAACCACCTCAATGCCACCTCCCCAAGGCCTACACCCTCAGGCCATCCCCCGAGCACCCGAAGACCCCACCACCGCAGCCCCAGTCTCAACACTGCCCCATGACGCAGCCCTCACTGCGTGTGTAACTAGCTCCTTTCCAGGTTACACATGTCCTCTTTACCAGCGAAACAAACAGGCCCTCATTATATTAAATTGAACAAGCTGTCCCAAGACAGCACGGCAAGGCAGACTTGCAGCTCTCCACACCCCTTTGTATCTCTGCCCCGTGCCTCGCTCGGCATGCAGATAAGAAGCTCTAGGAAGGCCAAACATTGCCAGGTACGCTGGACAAAGGACGCAGAAACTGAAGTCCGCAGCAGTTAAGTGCCATGCCCAGTCGTGACTTGCCCTGACGCTGGGCGGTGCTGATGTACGCCCCACGTACAGGCACAGGTGGGCCCATTGCCCCGCCCTGTCTCTAAGAGCTGCTTTAGAAGCCATCTCCTTCTATCGGGCCTCCAGGACTGCTCCCACGGCACCTCTGACATCAACTCTACAAAGAGACTAAAAGCTCTGAGGGCAGGAACAGTTTGCCATCCATCCCTGCCCCGCCAACTGGCCACTCTCACCCTTCTGAGCAAAACAAACCAGAGTGGGGAGGCTCTTATTTTGACCGCCTTATATGCCAGCTCTCAAGACTGGCTGTGATTTGCCCAGAGACCTGTACCCAGGGGAAATTCAGTCAGTGCTGGCAACTGAATGGTGTGGCAGAAGTAGACTGGCCTGGAAAACCTTTTGGCTGAGATGGGGGAGTTAAGAGGCAGAAGAAGCCAACTCAGAAGGAGGAATTTTTCATGCACAAGCTAATTCACATGTGGCAGGATAATATTTTGAGCCAGTGACCAATATTTTTCTCTCCTAGAATTTTCCTCATTTTCAATTCACTCCATTAGCATAGATGATTGGTCAGTACTCATTGCCCAAAGGAGGGATGCAGATGGAAGTTGACTTTTGTTAACTTCAAGAGGGAAAGGGCATCAGGATGCAGACAAGATTGTTTGGCCAGAAATATGGAGGGGAAAGGAAAGGGTGGTGAGAGAAGAGAAGTTGGAGGTTCTAGGAGAGAGGTGTGTCTGTTCGGGACTTCCCAGACAGACAAAAAGACACATGGTAACCGAGCAGATAATTCCCAGTCCCTGAATCTGCTGTTGGAAGTCTCCGAGAGCCCCAGGGCCAGGCCGACCAGCAAGACATCTGTCTGGTAACAGATGACTCAGTAACCTACTGATCACACACACGTACTGCAGTGTTTTGTGATGTCCTAGAATTATGTAGCACAATTTTTAGGTAGGTGAGAATGTCAGAAAGACAGCCTATGGGACTGGGGCTTCACATAAAAATGAAGGAGATAGAAAATACATTTATCTTTCTTACACCTCTAAGTTGAAGCCTAAAAAGTCACACCACTTTCCCACCATTCTGGTGCCTGCTGCTTCCATTCCAGCATCTGCTTTCCCCAGATAACCCAGGAATCAAGAGCCTGATCCAGCCTCCTCCAATCCAGAAGCCCCCCAGACTGAGGAGAATGACAAACGCAACAGCCCCACCCATGTTTCCCAGAACTTCAAGGGAAACAGGGCGGTGGGGGGGGAGGGGGGGGTGAGCAGAAGAGCTCTAGTCTGCCATCATCTCTGACCTCTACATAACAGGAAGTGGCTACTTACTTGACCTTCAGGCTTGCCAGCATGGTCTTGTCGATCCTGCCAAGAGAAAAGCAAGGGCTACGGTCAGTGCCAGGGCTGAAGACACCCAACCAGCATCTGCAAGGGGAGAGGTCCCTGGGCCAGTCCAGACCACCAGACCAACCGGATGCTGCAGGGGAGAGCTGCTGCCGGGGGGGAGTTTTCCTCCAGCTCAGAAAGGGAGGACAGTGAGCTCTGGGAGGGCTGGAGCCACACCTAACCCTATGAGGCAGGTACAGTTATTCTCCCCCTTTTTTTAATTTAATTTAATTTTTTAAGATTTTATTTATTTATTTTCAGAGAAAGAGGAAAGGGGGAAGGAGAAAACATTGATGTGAGAGAGAAAAATCGATCAGTTGCCTCTCGTTCACACTCCAGCTGGGGACCAACCCACAACCCAGGCATGTGCCCTGACCGGGAATTGAACTGGTGGCCTTTCGCTTTGCAGAACAATGACCAACCAACTGCACCACGCTGGTCAGGGGGATTCTCCACATTTTAGAAATGAGGAAACTGAGGTGCAGAAGGGTGAAATCACTGGCCCGGTCTGAATCTGGGTATCTGACTCCAGACCCAGGGATCTTAAGCACTTTGTACACAACTTCTCCCTTCATTACCCCCACTCCACGAGAAGACTGGGAAACCTAGATTTATCTATCAGTCACTGGCAGCTGGACCGTCAACACATTGACACTTCCGGAGCTTCTGCTCTGAAAAGATGCCAGCACTCCCAGCACCCCCAGCACCAAAGACCCTCCTGTTCTGTGAGCTGGCAGTCCAGCCAAGGAGGCAGACCTCACTCCTGGGATAGAACCTGACAGCCGGCTCTAGGGTGCCCAGGCAGGTGGGACCCGTCAGGCCCAGGAGCTCAGAACAGGGGAGGTCACGTTTGCGGCAGACTGTCCCGGCAGCCAGCTCCTCCGCCCCAGCCTGCACCTCACTGGAAGACAAGGCAGCTCTGCCAAGCTTCTATTTTTACTCTCTGCACATGTCAGCCCTTATGGCTGGGAAAAGAGGCGCCTTTCTCTCTCCAGAGACAGAAAGGCAGGCAAGATCCCCACTGTTGATGTCTCCTCTTATTTAGGGGTCATGACCACCAATGTCACCACCAGTGTCACCCCATTAACATCAGTATCACTACTACCACCATTGTGACCATCACCACCAGTGTCACCCCTGTTGTCAGTGTCACCACTATCAGTGTTACCATCACCATCAACGTCACCATCACCACTGGTGTCACCACCACCATCAATGTCACCATCACCAATGTCACTATCACCATCAGTGTCACCACAGTCCCACGACATCATCACCACCAGTGTCACTATCACAAGTGTTACCACCCATCAGTGTCACCATCACCATCAGTATCATCACCATCCCTTTGTCAGCATCACCATCATGCCACCAAAATCCCTACCACCTCCAGGATGCTTGAAACCCTGAAAAATTCTTCCAGCCACCTTGGTCCATTCAGCTCAGACCTGCCACAAGCTCCTCTCCTCCCACCTGCCTACTGGGGCCAGCAGGGGTGGGGACAGGTATCAGGAGCCACATGGTGAAAATGTGGAGCCGCTCCAGCAATCACAAGTCGGCAGCAGGCCCTTGAGCTGGAGGGTGGGATCCTTTCCCACTCTGAGTCCACTCAGTCCACTCGGAATAAACTCCAAGCATCTTTTTTTTTTTTTGCAAGCAATCAGGTATTTAATAAGAGGCATTTCTATGGGAACAAAAAAAAAAACAACAAAGGTCAAGGATGGGAGCAGACTATACTGTCCGTTCCTGAGTTCTGAAGGCAGGCAGTCAAGATTCCCAGATGTCTGTCTCTAATCACCATCACATGGAGCGAAGACCGGTAGTGGCAGGCTGACACGCTCCCAGCCTGCGGTTTGAGTGTCCCTGGTGATCTTTCCGCAGCAGGAACAAAGACTGTCCACAGAGGGGCTGTCGTGGCGATTTCTCCGAAGTCTATGTCAAGCTGTCCCACTTTAGCTTGCGTGGCCTTGGGAAACAGGCAGTTTCAGTTCCCAGTGACTCCAAGTCAATAGGTGGGAAGATGAAAATACCAGTTTGGAGGGCCACAGCCAAATGCAATATTTTAGCCGACCAGAAAAATTCAGGCTCCAGTCCAGTTTATAGATAGAAAAACATGTAACTGAAAAGGCAATGAACGGCACTAGAACCTAATACGCACAAAGGAGTATCACAGCTCCTATTGAAACGAAACTTCTCTCTCAAATGACCCTCATTTTTATCAAGGACAGCCCAATTGAGACCAAAGTATTTGCAAAGTAAGTCTAGCTTCAATAAACTTGGCCTGATCATTTGTGTAAGCCCAGCAAGAATAGTAATCAACCACATAGGCTCTCTTAAATCTGCTTTGTTAGAATGTTTCAGAGGGAGTCTTCAGATTGAAACTTAAAAGTCCTCTCAAGGCTAAGAAACCAAGCTGCACAGCTGCCATAAGACTCTGCCGCCGTCACTACAGAGCTGGGGTAATTCCTCTCTCCTCGAGGTCCCCAATGTACCCTGTGGTTCCCTCTCTGCACTTCCCAGCGAGCCATTTTTGTTCTTCACC
Source organism: Macrotus californicus (assembly GCA_007922815.1). NCBI lineage: Eukaryota > Metazoa > Chordata > Mammalia > Chiroptera > Phyllostomidae > Macrotus > Macrotus californicus. The sequence continues at coordinate 6,451 of VMDR010001942.1, forward strand.
TGAAGAGAGCACCGTGAGCCGAGGTTAGCAAGGCATTGGAAAGGAAGCCGAAGCAAAGTCAGAGCTTGGTTTCTCTCGCTGCCAAAAGGACCACGGGTCCGCTGCTGATCCCGTGAAAAAGTTTTCTGCCCAAAGAGCCAAAATTTTGTTTGATCGAAATAATTTGTTTTATGTTGTCTTAGTCAGGTCCTTGATTATTTAAGAAAACGGAATCTCAATAGTAAGGACTAAGTGTTGCTGACAATCACGTAAACTTCTGTATTTTCTTTGAAATCTTTCATCGCCATTTTGGTTAAATGGATAATTCGGTATTGCTTCATGATGACTTACGACCCTATTTAGTCAAATGTCCAAACCTCTTGCTATAGTTTGACAAACTTCCCAAAATTTAAATTATAAATAAGAGTCTTGACCTGGAAATAACTTTGAGGTGTTCCATAAGGACCCCTGGAACACCTCAAAAGATCTGTTTTCCCAGCACCCTCGGATGTCAGTTCCCAACAGCAAAACAACCCACACCCCAGGGCTCCCAGTCCAGGGCCCTCCCAGCTTCTTCTCCTCATGCCTCCTGGATACCATCCTTGGGGCTTCCACGACTGGTCCCTAAGGGTCTCATTGGCCCCCCACCCGCTCTGGGATGCAGACCCTGCTCTTCTCCCACTTAACCCACCAGATGAGGGTAGGTTGGATCCAAGGCTATAATATTTGTAACCCGGAGCACCCCAACTGTAACCCCGAACAATAAGCCCTTGCATTTTATATTTTCTCAGGGAAATCTCTTAATTCTTACAGCATCCCTGTGTTGTAAGGCAGAAACGCCCCACTTATACATGGAGAAACTGAGACCCAGAGAGAGGAAGTGTCCCATCTGAGTTCCTCAGTGAGTCAGGGCGGAGTCAGCACTGGAACTGACTCCTGGTGTGGCCCCCTCTTGACCCCACCCCCACACCACTCCCCAGCTCTCTGGGTCACAGCAACCCACCCGAGTGCCCACCTCCACACCTTCCCTGCAGCCTGTCCAACACAGGATACCCATGTGGGGGTGTGGCCCTGGGAGGGTGGGGCCCATGGCCTTGGCAGGGCTGAGGACAGAAGATAGGGCAGTGACTGTGACACTGAACCTTTCCCTTTCAGTGTTCTAAAGTCCCCAGGTTCCCCCTAGTGCCTCCTCTCCTCCCTTTCCTCCCCTCCTGATCCCATCACCTGTGACTCCCTGGCATCCAATGGGGATTTAAAATAACCACTCATGAGATTCTGCTCACTGCCTGCAGGGAATCTCCAGGAAGCTGTAATTTAGTTCCCAACCAACTGATAGGCCATGCCAGCTGATGGACATCCCCAGATGACCCCCGTCCTAACCCTCCAACCCTTCCAGGAAGCCCTGCCATTCCCTCAAGCTCACTGAGCCCCCACCTACATGTCTGCCGTAGACAAAACACCTCAGTCATTCCATAAGCACCTACTGAGCACGTACAACGTGCCAAGCACAGTCCTCCTTTCTCTGCTCCACACTCCCCACAGAAGGGTGGGCCTCAGAGGATACCATGTCACTGCTTGGGCTCTGCCCTACATGCATCCCAGCCCAGCTTCACATAGTGTCCCCGACCAGGAAGCACACTAGGCGATTCGAATCCAAACCCCCCACCCTCAGGGTAGCAGCCCCTTGGCCTGAGCATCAGGAAGGACCCATGAGCAGGCACAAGGCCACATTGTGCCACTCCGGGCATCTTCTCATCCTCTCTGTCCTCATCTGCCAAATATGGAGCACCCAGAGGCCCCTCCTACCAGAGGATGGGTGGCAAAGTGCTTTCAGAGAGAAGAAAAGGGGAAATGGAAAGCTGCATACACATGGGATGGAGGAATCAGCCAAAGGAACAGAGCCCGCCTCTTCCCAGTCCCTGTGCCTCCTTTCCTGTCTCCCTGGCTTGTTGTGCCACCCCTTAGCCCACGAGCTCCTACACCAGGACAGCCCCCAGCCACCCTCTCTACAAAGTGTGAACCTGTGTTTGACAACGCCCCAGGCCCAGAAGCTGAAAGGAAACCGATAATGAAAACCACTAGACCCCGTTCCCCAGCTGAGGAGAAGCTGTCAGCAGCTGGTAACCAAAGACAAGCTTTGACCTCAGTCTCCCAGTGCTCTGGCCCCCTGGTGAGGAAAAAGTTTGTTCTGCGTCACAGACAGTAGCTTAGTGGCAAAAGGTGGTCCAGGGGACCAGGCGAGAGACTGTAGCACAGACCCTATGGCTCAGGCTGGGACAGAGCTAGGACTGGCTGCCCAGGGTGGGGGGTGGAGGGAAGGGACCCCTAGGGACAGGCCTCCCCTCTCCTCTCACAGCTCACCACCTGCAGAGAGGAGGCAGCCCCAGGGGTCCTCAGGCCACAGACTCCTCCTGCCACCAAGCGACAAAGATGACACTGGCAGGAGCACAACACACCCGCACAGAGAAGAGCACACACAGGGACAGAAGACCAGAGGTAGAGACTGGCACCTGCTCAGGAACAAAGCACACGTGGTCACATGCAGAGAAACACCCACCCAGCCAGGCTCATGCCTCGCCCCAGTCCCACAGACTAGTAGCTGCAGACATGCACACCACACAGTCTCGGACATGCACGTGCACGGTCATCACAGAGGTGCCCACACATACATGGGAGCACATAACAGACACACACATTCAACCAGTCACCCACAGCCACACTCACACTGGCTCCAGCTCCGACCTTCTGAATTCCTTAGAAAACTATCCCCAACAGAGAGTAAGGGAAAGCTTACAGTGTCTGATGCCCCTGCCAGGACCCTCCCTCTCCATCAGCAGGGCATCTGAAAGTGCCCCTGCTGGCCCAGGGTTCAGGCACAACCTGAGCTCCCCCTTCCCAAGGTACCGGCAGTGCCCAGCAAGACTGCACACCTAAGTCACCCCCACCCCTGCAACCATCCCCCAACCTGTCACCCACCATCCGAAGCCCCCAAAAGACACGCTGCGCTTCCTGCCAAACATGGTTGTGGCCGCGGGACCCCAGGTCCCAGCGATGTCCCTGGGGCTGTTGGCAAAGGGGCCTCAGTGCAGCAAGGTCAGCGGGCCACTGGTGTAGGGCGGGGCGCCCAGCACAGCACCTCCCCCATGGCCTGCCCCCACAACCTATACTTCCTGTGCATGAGGCCACAGGGCTAGGAGGTGTGTCCTGTGTTCTGGGAGGCACCAAGGCAAGCAGGGGAGGTTGAAGAGGGCAGCTTCCCCACGCCCAGAGGAACCCGCAGCTCCGGAAGGGGATCTGCCAGCAGATTACACCACAGCCCAAGTTGGCAGCTCAGCCCCAAAGAGAACCCAGAGGAGGGCTGAGGATTCCTACATGGCCTGGCTGGGAGACTCAGGGAGTCCTGCAGACTGAGCCCCTCACGCCCACTGCCCAAGGCAGGACCTCTGCCTTCTTCCTCACATAGCTCAGCACACACCAGAAAAGCCAGCCCCACACATACAATGACACCTGCACATGTGTGGCACAGGGACACATACATGTGCACACAGCTATGCACAGGATTCATGGGTACACATAGGCATGTGCATGTTCACATGTGTGTGTCTGCTACACACATGCACAGGTACTGTGTGCTCACATGCATGTTCATATAGGCATTAACAGATACCTGAGACACCTGCATGCACATCTCATATACATACAACTCCCCATCAGACACGCCCACACATGGATGCAGGCACGTGTGCTCACGTACACACAACATACATGTGCAACCCAGGTACACACTCAGACTGCATGTCCACAACGTACGTTCTCATGTAGCAGACACAGGCGCAGACCGCACTGCTCAGACCCCCAAGCGTCCAGACAGAAGTCAGCTACAACACTTCACACCAGCAGTGTGCGAGGTGGCACCTGCATGTGCGTGTGTTTGTCTTCCCAGCAGCAACCGAAGGCAAGCCCTGGCCTCTGCGTGCACCAGTGCTGGCCACACCAGGTACACACTAGGCACTCACTAAAGCAGCCCAGAGAGGGCTGCAACGCACATGCTGCAGCAGACTAGGGCAGGGGGACCCAGAGGGGTGCCAGGCCCCATTCCACCCCCGAGCAGTGGGAAAAGGGAATAGAGCTGCTGTGGCTGCCACATCAGCCTCTCTCCCAGGCCCACCCTCCCCGAAGTTTCCTGTTTGGGGCCCACTGCCACTCAGGGAGTCCGTGCCATGGTGCCAGAGGGCCACCCCCAAGTTGTGGACAGAAGGCACAGACATTTCTATTTTCTTGACTCCTATATGGCAGGGAACTCTATGGGCTGTGGGAGCAGCTTCAGAGCCCTGACCCAGTTCAGGGCTGTGGGTGGCAAGTGTGGGGTCCTTTCCTCCAAGACAGCTGGCCTCTTGGCAGGAGCCTGGTGGTTATCAGCTCAGGCCACACCCTCCAACCCCACCCACCAGGAAGGGAAGGATCATGTGGTTCACCCTCTGGGGTTGCATCAGCCCCCTGGCTCCCTGCTGGACGTCCAGTCCACACCCAGACCTCTCACCCCCACTGCCACCCACATCCAGGGGGATGCTTAACACACACCTTGGACACCTGGGGTCCTGCCTGCCCTACAGCCACTTGGCCTCTCTATGAGCAAAACAGCTCTGTGCTCCAACCATCCTGGGGGCGGGCGGCACCTGGCCAGGCCTGGCCAACCAGGACATCCACCCTCTTGGCCCCAGAGACTGGTTCAGGAGTGGACAGGAAAACTAAGCAGACCCAACAGGCCCCACTCCCAGCATACTCCCCCACTCTCTCCCCTAGGGCTGCTAAACCACAGGGTGGAGAGCACAGGGGAACGCAACTGACCCAGAGGCAGGTGGGAGGGAAGGACTGATGGAGGCGGGAACGTGACACAGGTCAGGGTTTGAGGACAGCATCTGAGCTGCCAGATCCAGCTGTGCTGAAAGCCAGGGCGGACCCCTGGGTCCCTCTGTTTCTAAAGCCAGCAGGAGTTGGATTTCTCTCCCTCTCCATTGAAAAAGTCCTGACTAAGATAAGAAGCTCGACGTGTGAAAGAATGATGGCAAGAACAAACAGCCCAGCAGCCACTCAGCCGGCTCCCTCGCTGAGGCCAGCACTGACCCCAGGCCAAGCACTGTGCACCAGGGTGAGCCAGACACAACTCTCAGCCTCCACCCAGGGGCCATGTGCTTACTAACAACAAAGTTCCTTTTGCAAATCACCTTTCTTTTTATCAGAGAGTGTTCACGGCAAGCCCATTGTTGGAGTGTATTTTGATGTGCTTTCGCATGAGAGAAAGAGGCGGGGTAACAGTTACAGCAAGCTTAGGCACTTCTGGACTCCCATCTTATCTTTACACACATGTGAGTATGCATACACAGTGTCCTTCACGTATGTTCTAGGGGGAGACACAATCAAGAGATGCTCTTGTAGAAGCCCTCCCAGTCTACAGAGATCCAGGGCTCACACACCAGGAAGGATGCAGGCCCAGGCCCAGGGACCAGGTAGGGAAGGGCATGGTAAGGCTTCAGCTGCTGCCACCAAGGCCGGATCCTCCCACCTGGGGCTCTGGTCCCTTGAGTGGCAGCCACAAAAGTCATGGGATTCAGACACCTGGCTGAGGATCAGCAGTGGCCTGGCTGCGTTGGCAGGGAAGGGCACAGAATTGACAGCACCTTGAACTTCCCCAAGGTCACTGTGATTTGGGAACTTTGGAGAGGCCAGAAGGGCCCGTGCCCTCCTAGCTCCCCAGAATTAGGGCCTGGAGAGAGAAGAGAGAGCCCCAAATGGCTTTTAAGTTTTATTCTGTAAGTTCTGGAGGGAGGTGAGAGCCACTCTTGCCCCCCCCTCCTCTCCTCAGTACTCAGTCCCCTAAGTTGTAGGGCCATGTGACCTCCAGCAGGTTACTCGCCTTCTCCTGAGCAGAGCAGGGTGGCCACCATGAGCCTCACAAGATTGTCAGTGAGTGTAAACACTTTGCACACAGGGCTCCCACACTGTTAGGATCCCGCCCCCTCCCTCGGTCCTGCTCAGCTTCCTGCCACCCCTGCTCTGACCCCTCTTCTGTGTGAGGTGGGCGGCAAGGGGTCCACAGGCTCCCTAGGAAGGATTGTGAGTCAAGAGAAAAGAGAAACACTCTGAGCCAGGCCCTCCTGCTCCCTTCAAGCACAGCCCAGCTTCCTCCCAGACCTCGGCTGACTCAGCGAGGCCAGAGGGCAGAGTGGACATGAGGACAAGCTATGGGAACAGGGGAGCCAGCGGCAGCACCTGTGTCTGGGAGTTTACTGTGGACCAGGCCCAAGCTAACAGCCTAGCTCCTTACAATCTCCCAAACCCTCTGAGATGCAACAAGCACTGTTACCACATCTTATAAAGGGGGACAGTGTGGCTCAGAGAGGGTAAGAACCTTGACAAAATTTATCCAGCACGATGGTGACACAGCTAGGTCTGATGGCAGAGCCCGGGCCCTCAGCCACTGTTCTATATGATGAGCAGCATCAGTAGGTGCCGATCAGCAGGTCAGACCTGTCCCACTGATTCTGAAACCTGCAGAAGTGCACAGCGATGCAGTGCCCGTGCACAGATGGAAGAACTGAGGCCCTGAAAGGGCAAAGTTCCGCTCAGCTGCTGGAAGAGAACAAGGATGAAGTGGCAAAGAGCAAGGCCAAGTCCTCCCAGCCCCTGGCCAGACGAGCTCCTTCTCTCCCGAGGTTGCTCCTCGATGCTTCCGCAGAACCTACTCTGAAACACCGAGTCGCAAGGCCCTGGCTTCTCTGGTGGAGGCCTGTGGATGTTCCTGGTTCCTGAAGGGGCAAGTCCCAGATAGAGTCCCAACCCCAGGGCAGAGCTCCAGGGGACCCACCCGGCTCTCTGGGCTTTAGAGGAATGTAGAGCCGAGAAAGCTGGCTGGGATCAGAGGAGGCAAGGCAGCCAGGCCCTTTCCAGGAGCCCCTCCATCGTGTCTGCAGGCCTTTGGGTGCAGGAGGGAAGGGGGAGACGGTGTGGTTTCCTCTGCTTGGGCAGCTCTGTCCTCACAGCCACCGGAGGGAGGTGAAAGATGAGACAGACAAGCTCCCTTTCCAGGCGAGGGGCTGAGGCAGTTACCGGAACTCAGGAAACAGATGCCCCGAGAGGGGCGGGCACTCTATCATCTGGCCTAGGTCCTCCCCACTCCGGGCAGCATGAGTTGGCACCAGTGCCGCCCAAGCGGGGTTCGGCTCTCCTCACAGCTCGACCACTGAACCACCTTGAACGGGTCCTGTACTCTTTGGGGGGTTTCAGCTGAGCTCTCCTCAAAGGAGAGGCTAGGTTAGCCTCTGCTTCCTCTACAAGCCAGGTGAGGACTGAGGACAGTGGCAGAGGAGGACACTGTGGTCACCAGGAAAACAGGGCACAGTGGCATTTAGAGCCAGCAAACCCACAGAAATTAGGGATTCACACCTCAGGATGGAGAGAAAACAACATCCAACATCTGCACTGTGACTTCCAGGGCTTCCCCAGGCTCACGATCTCAACGGCTAGGCTGACCTTCCTCCTGTGCAAGTTCTAAAAGGCAAGATGCTGTCCAAAAAAGAAAAAAAAACCCTGCAAGACGAGAGCTGGTGGGAACTGGGTTCCCAGAGCAGGACCCCGCACAGGGCCGCACAACGCACTCCGCTCTGTCCGCGGTGCCGGCCTGCCGGAGAACCAGCAGCGACGCCCGGCGGTGGACGAAAGAAGCCACAAAATGGACTGTCACTTTGTGAATGTCACGTAATAATAAGGTATCACTTTTGCCCATCGCACAGTAAAGGTTAACAAAGCGATACTGGCGTGCAGACGTCAGGAAGCCGGGGCCGCCGCCACCCGCGTGCCCACGTTCGGCAACATCTGTCAAACGTGTCAGTGCTGGTGCACTGCACGCCAGCATGTTGTTTGTAGAAACCCATCCCACGGGTCAACTCGGACGCGGTGCTAAGCTCTCCGCACACAGGTGTTGACTGTATCACTGTTTGTAATAGCAAAATACAAAAAAGGAACCTGAGGGACTGCCACTTAACCCTATTGTGGAACAAGCATTCGAGTGCGGTGGAACGCTACGGAGCCACTGAAAAGAGGGAGGTGGAATTCACATATGTTACTATACAAAGATACCCTAAAAGCTCCTGTAAAAAAGATGCAGAACAGCTCATATAGTGGAATCCCATGAGTTTATAGAAATGTGTAAATTCTCATACTTGCCTAGGCAATTTCCACAAGGACACATAAGCGACGGCCCAAGACAGCAGTCACCTCTGAAGGTCACCTCTGAAGATGGGGCTGAAGTGGAAATCTGAAGGGAGGGACTTCTCACTCTACGTCCTTCTGTGCTCCTTAATTGTTTTTTTACCATGAGCAGGTTATAATTTAAAGATTAAAAAGTGTTCATTATGCCCGGGCTGGTGTGGCTCAGTGGATTGAGTGCCAGCCTGCGAACCAAAGGGTCACCAGTTGGATTCCCAGTCAGGGCACATGCCTGGGTTGCGGGCCAGGTCCCCAGTAGGGGGCGCACAGGAGACAACCACACACTGATGTTTCTCTCCCTCTCTTTCTCCTTCCTTTCCCTTCTCTCTCTAAAATTAAATATATACATGAAAACATTTTTAAAAGGCGTTAATTATATGGATGGTGTGCTCGGAAAGGAGGAGGAAGCAGAGGGGAAGAAGCTACAAAGGCTCATTTCTTTAAAAGCTTCTTGATCTATTTGGAGCTCAAACTGACCCCCATCCCAGTCCTGGGACCACCTCTTCTACCCCAAGGGGAAGCCTGTTTTGCCCCAGAAAGGGAGGACCAGCATCTCTCCCTCACTGCCTGACTCCAAATGCACTCTGCTTTTAAGCAAAGCTTGTGCTTCAATCTTAAGAAAACTCAAAGGAGAGTAATATACAACTTTGCTGGAGGGAATCTGGCAACACAAAACAGAACCCTTACACGCATGCCGACGGGACTCCTAGAATATAGATCTTGGCCCATTTATGGACGTGAGTGTTGGTTTTCCACGGGTGTGTCACATTTGTGTAAACTCATCGACCTGAATGCTCATGACCTGTGCACTTTTCTGCCTGTGTAGTCTGCTTCAAAAAGGGTTATTTTAATATGCGTGCCTTCTGACCCGGCAATTCCATTTCCAATCCCACGCCATCCCACAGGGGAAATTCACAGATGTGGGCCAAGCTGTACTTTCAAGGGTCTCCACCACATTGTTGTGATAATTATGAAATGCTGGGGACCACCCACGTACCCAACAGGAGGGGGCAGGTGAGGGAAAGATGGCCTCTCCCAACCACAGAGCACCTCTCAGCCAGTACAAAGTGGCTGTGGAAGCACAGGTAATGGGGAAGACTTAGAGAAAATTTCAGAATGAAATAAACCAGGCTAACTAATATGCTCGGGGCCATATTGTTCAAGGCATGGCATTAAGGATCATGATTTTTTTTCTTCTTTCTGCTTTTCTGAATTTTATAAGTTTTCTTTTTAAAAATCACAGACACTATTTAAAATGACAAGTAAAAGGAAACAAAAAGAGACAAGGAAGGGGATGGGCCTGGTGTTCTAAAACAGTGGTTGTAGATGGCTCACTAGGTTGGCCTGTTGTCCCATAAGCCGAAAGGCCGTGGGCTCAATCCTTGAGCAAGGCACATGCCTAGGCAGCAGGTTTGGTCCCCGGTTGGGGCACATATGAGGAGCAACCAATTGATGTTTCTCTCTCACACTGATGTTTCTCTCCCTCTTTCTCTCCCTTCCCCTCTCTCTAAAATCAATAAACATGCCCTCAGATGAGGATTAAAAGGAAAAAATGTGGGGTTCTAAAATGTTCTGGGCATGAGAACCACCTGGGTCTTAAATAGTCTGGGGTCAAACCCCAGCCCAGCCGCTTGCCAGCACTGTGACCTTCGGCAAGTTACTTAACGTCTGTGTCTCGGACGGGACTCCACATCTGTAAATGGTGATGCTACCAGTACCTACCTCCTAGGGCTGGCGGGGCCAGTGAGTTAACACATGTTAAGCCTTCAGTGCTAGGCCTGGCCCAGACCTATAGTCGTGTTAGCTAGTGTGACTGCTACAGTCCTGATTCCATTGCCCCGGGGTGGGGCCAGGAAATCTGCGTCTTGAACAGACTCCCCAGATGATTCTGATCCAGGGAGAAATACTGGAAGGAAGTCTCTACCACAATATCACCACTATCACTATAGCCCTGGAGTTTTCTGTAGGAAGGCTTGGGCACTAACTGCTCTCTGAAGGGGATTCTTACTAAAAGGGATCACAAAGCCAGCTCTTCACTTTTCCTCCATCCAACTGGATCGCTCCAGCCCTCCCCTATCCCTGCAGAGCCTCACCTGGGTACTTTCCTCATCAGGATGGGCCAGAAAGTGGACATCGGCGCCCTCTACAGGCAAGTTTGGTAGCGCAAAGAGGAAAAGGGGGAGTCCTACTGCTGGTGTTTCTTAGGATGGCAGCCACATTGCCCTCTGGCAAAAGGGATTGAGGGATGGAGGTAACTCTCTGTGTTGCAGGAGATGAGTAACAACCACTTAGTGTCAGAACCTGTGTTCCGGCTCTGGGTCTGACACTCAACGTAGTTGTGGGGAAACCACATGACCTCCCTCTGCCTCAGTTGTGTCATCTGTAAAGAATAACTGTGATCATTTCATGAGAATCTCCTATAACCCAGATATACTATACTTTTTATTTCATTTAGTCCTTACCACAACCATGTCCTTCATCCCAGAGAGAAAATGGAGCCTCAGAGAGGTTAGAGACCCACCCAATGTCACAGAGCTGGTAGGCGGTGGCAACAGAATTGAAACCCAGAACCCCTGCTGTCAACCTTGTGGCCATTCTTACAGGGGAGGCGCAGTGCAGAGCAGGCCCAAACGAGGGCAGTGCTAGAATTGAGGCAGCACCAGGCTGGGCTGGCGCAAACCCCGTGATTCTTCCCGGGCCCCCAGCCAATGCCCAGCTGTGGAGCAGCCCCAACCTGGGCCAGGATGAACAAACCCTGAGATTCCTCCCGCACGCTCACAGCCTGGGTTGGGGAGTCATACTTCTGACAAATGAGTGCCCCAAGTGGAGGCAGGTGGAGGAACACAGGGAAGACAGGGAGATTCCTCAGACATGTTTTTTAAAAGGCCTGCAGCTCAAACACAGCATGTTCATGATTCATTTATCCGGATCTCCCTGGATAAAGATGGGGGTTCTGGCAGGGTCTACCCCCACCCCCAGGCCCAGAGGAATCTTGCTGGGTCCCCAGCATCGTGGTCTGTACCAACACATGTCCCCTGTCCCTCAGAAGGGCTGACTCCAAATGATACAGTAAACTGAGACAGAAAAGATCTTTCTACTCAGGGTGCCCTCGTTTCTCCCCATTACTCCCCAGAAGGGCTCTGCACAATAAGGCACCTCCTGTGTGACATGAGAGTGGGTGGGGAACAGGGGCTGGGCCCCGTCCTTGTGAGAATCTGGGCCAAGACCTGGCCTGTGCTAGGGCATCCGTGGGTGGAAGTGTGGGCACTATAAAGGAATACCCATGCGGTGCACACTGATGGTGCCCCCCCCTTCAGAGACGGGGAAATTGGGGCACAAAGAGACTGAGCAATTTGCTCAAGGTCACACTCCTAGCAAGTAGCTGTGGTGGACTGCGTTTCCCCAAGTGCCACCCCACCCCACAAGGTGTCCCCATCTCAAGTGCTCTTCCCACCCACTGACACCCTCCGTTAAGAGGTGGGGGTTGCCCTGGCCAGGTGGCTCCGTTGGCTGGAGTGTCATCCCATACACCAAAAAGCTGCGGGTTCAATTCCTGATCGAGGCACATACCTAAGTTGTGGGTTTGATTCCCCCCCATTCAGGGTGTATACAGGAAGCAACCAATCAATGTTTCTATCTCACATCAGTGTTTCTCTCTGTCTCTCTCTCTCTCTCTCTCTCTCTCTCTCCCTCACTTCCTCCCTCTTTCTCTCTCTCTCCCTCCCCCCTCCCCCATCTTCTCTCTCTCTAAAACCAACAAAACATATCCTTGGGTGAAGATTAGAAAAAGAGGTGAGGTATGGGTCTGTGCGGACCTGTGACTACGGCAGAAGTGGTGCCGCCTCATTCCTACGACTCGGTAAGAAAAGGTGAAACAGCTTCTGCCTGGCCCTTTCTTGGGATTCTTGCTCTTTAGCCAGCCACCGCGCCGTGAGAAATCCCAGACGGAACCCAGGGAGAGGCCCGTGAGGCAGCGAACTGAGGCCTCCAGCCAGCAGCCAGTCAAATGCCAGACACGAGAGTGGCTGAGCCTGCAGACGACTCCAGCCCCTAGACTTTGAGCCACCCCATGACAGTGGCCAAGCAGAAACACGTACACCCACCTGGCCCTGTCTAAATCGTGGATCCCTGAGCTGAATAAATGTCACCACCACCTGAGGCCATAAGCTTCTGGGTGGTTATTATGCAGCACTGGAGACCAGAACTGTGGAAGAGTCAAAATTTAAATGCAATGGCCTGGCTGCAGAGCGCATGCTCCCTGCCACTCTGCAGAGGTCCCTGCTGTGTGAGGGACAGCGCAGAGGAGGGGGTCAGACATACTTTCACATTCATTCATTCTTTCATCAAATGTCTGTTGTGTCTCTACTGCGCTCCAGGCTCTCTGCTGAGGCAGAGGCTCTTTCGGTGAACCAGACAGACAGACCCCTGCCCTGGGGGATGTAGGGGGTGGGGAGCTGGAGGACGAAAGACGGGTAACTTTACATAGGTGTTCACCATACGGTGATATCCTCGAGGGGACTGGGCGGGTGAGGAGCCCTGCTTAGATGGGAGGAGCTGGGAGGAGCTAGGACGGCCTCGCTGGAGGGGAGAATGCGAGGATGAGATGGATCCAACTTTGTGAAGAGTGGAGGGAAGGGCCCTGGCCAGGTGGCTCCGTCAGTTGGAGCGTGGTCCTGTGCACCAAAAGGTCAGGGTCAGCATGGGAGCCAACCAATCAATGTTTCTCACGTCAATGTTTCTCTCTGGCATCAATCTGTCTCCCCGCTCCCCTTCCTCTCTTTCTAAAAATCAACAAAGATGTCCTCCAGTGAGGATTTTTAAAAAAAAGAAAGTGGAGGGAACAGCAGTGAGTGTCCAGAATAAACCTGGGCTCACTCACCAGCTGTGTGACCTTGTAGAAGTAACCCAGCCTTTCTGAGCCTCCACTTCCTCACAGGATGGAGGTGCTTTCAGAACCCACCTCACAGGACTGTTCTGAGGAGCCAGTGAGCTAATACACGTGCAGTGTGCAGGCCAGGGCCTGGCACAGGAAGAGCCCCATAAAGGCCCACGATGGTGGCAACAGGAAGTATGCGGAGGCCCAGCCCCCAGAGGGGTGCCCAGAGCCCCAGAGACCACTCTGCCCCCGACAGACGCTCTGCCAGCCACGGGGGCAGAGGCCACGGACAGCAGGGGTGGGGAAGCCTTCACTCTGCTACACTGGCACCCAAGCTTCTGAGAGTGGGTTGCAGGGGGAGGGTGCACATTTCCTGGAGCATGCTGACACACAGCCCGGCTTCCACCCACCCCTGCAGCCATCCTGACTCATCTCCTCAACCCAGGGCTCACCTACCCGCCCCCTTAGCTCAGAGCTCGAAGGATATGGCTGGAGGTTGGACTGGTTGTCCCTCCCATGTCCCACCCCAATGGCAGTGGACACCCACGCAGTGACTCGGGAAGAAGCAGTTTCCTCATGGCAGAGGTGGGGACAAGGACAGGAAGCCTGGAGAGAGGGCAGAATTGGGCAGGGCATAAGACTCGGGGAGTCCAGGGGGCCAGGAAATCCCTCTGGGTTAAAGTATCACCTGCCATGGAACAGGCACACCCTCGAGCACCCTGGACAGCGCCTGCTGGGCAGCCAACACACATACCCAGAGAAAAGAACAAGAACAACCCGGAGCACCCAACAGTGCACACAGAGACATGCTCAGGGGACCCACACAGCCACCCAGTAGCACGTCCTCCAGGGACACAGGTGCACAGATGCGCACACACAGGCACACGTCACTGCGCCTGACAGCCGTCACTCCCTCTGCTATTGCTCACTACCAGTCATCTAATCAATCGGCAGGTCCCCCAGTGCCCATGCCTCATTGCCATCTGTTGACCCAGACCTGGCAGGGCCCAGCCAGCATGCCCAGCAGGGTCCAGGAAGGAGTCTGACAGCCTTGGACCTGAAGTAGGAAGAGGGTGGGACAGCAGCCAGCCCTGAGAGCAAGGTACAAGTCCAGAACTGGCGCGTGGGCAGGGTTGGGGGGTGGTGTGCTCAGCACAGCCTTGTCTTGGGCCAGGTCCCCCACAGCACAGGCCTTGCCTTGGCATCCCACCTGCCTTGGGAGGTCCCTACAATTGCCACATCTTTGTTTTTAATTATTATTTTAACCTTCACCCAAGGATATGTTTTTATTGATTTTAGAGAGAGGAAGGGAGAGAGAAAGACATTGATGTGAGAAAAACATCAATCGGTTGCCTCCCGTACGTGTCCAGACCAGGGATCAAACCCACAACATAGGTGTGTGCCCTGACCAGAAATCAAACCCCACAACATTTTGGTGCATGGGATAACACTCCAACCAACCGAGCTACCTGGCCAGGGCACTGCCTCATATCTCATGTCTTAAGCAGATGGAGAGGAATCCCCTTTTGGCTATTCGGAAGCCCCAAAGAGTTGTGGCAAACAGTGGGCGGGGGGGGGCGGTGCAGCATGGTAGGCTGAGGTCAGACACAAGGCAGAACTTCCCACTAGAGAAACACCAAAGCATTGAGGGAGGTGTGAGCAAGAAGAACGTGCCATCTGGCTCCATAAAGATGCCCTTTTGAAAAGGGGAGAAGGTGGATGGGTGGGTTACTGTTTTTGTTTTTTACTAAACTTGCTAAAAACAAAATGAGGTCCAAATTACAGGGTCAAGAGGAATCTTTAAATGACAATAAAGACAGTGGCTGCTGCACCTCCTAGCCTAGGTGAGATCTTGCCTGTAGGCCGAGGACGGAGCGGTGGCCTTTGTATGCCAGCCTGAGCCGCCCTGCATGAGCAAGAGGCAGCTGGACACCTTCCCCACTGTTCGACCTCTCCTCGAGGGGTGGCACGTTGCTTAGAGATGGGAGAGGGTAGGGAGACAAGGGCCACCATGGTACCATGGCAACAGGCCTCGGCAGAGACACGTCCACGCCTTCTCCAATCACCTCTCACAACAGAACCTAAGTGTTTGCAGACAGCACTTCCCCTGCCAAAGTGGGTGGTGGCCTGGGAGGGACAGGTAGACACATTAGGGAGGAGAATGGTGAGGCTTATAGCTACTGTACCCTGAAATACGAAGCCTACTCTGGCTTATGCCCTAGCAACCCCCCAACTAACTCTCAGCCCCTGCCTCCTTTCCCTCACGCCACCCCATCATCACTCCCCCACAGGCCCAGCCTGTCCCCACCGTCCCAGACACCCCTAATCCCCTGCACCAAGGCTGCCCAACTCACCCCACAGCCCTGTGTCCTCCATCATTCTTGGCCACCTGCTGCCAGTCTGTTCTCTCTCTTCCTGCCTTCCATCTTCCCTCACCCTCTGTCCCATCCCCCTGCCCTGTCCTCCCACTGACTGTGGCCCAGACCGGTACCCACGGCCATCTGCCAGCTCCAAACGCCAGCATCCGCCCTTCCTCCACTCCTCCTTTGGGCACCTGCTTCCGAGCTGCCTGCTAGTCCCCTCTGCCCACTCCCAGGCTCCATGTCCTCCTGAGACAGACCCCAGCAAGAGGAGTGTCTGAGGAGCCTGCCCAGGGGCAGGGCACTGCTAGCTCCGATTCGCACTGTTAGATAGGCCCTTTCAGGGGGCCTGGGAGACCAGGCCACAGCCCTGGGAGGAGCTGACCAGGGCAGCTACCTGGGCCTGGAGCCCCAGACTCCACACGCAAGGCCTTCAGCAGCCACCTCACCCAGCCTCCTGCGCCACCTGCACGAACGGGTACCTGAGCCACCCGGAACGTGTTGTCTTCCCAAATGTACAGAAAGGCTCCGTTCATGGAGCTCTTGCAAGAGACCCATCACCGTGTTCAAAATTTAACAAATATCTTATTTTAACACTCACAACCCCCCAGATAAGGAAACAGAGGTTCAGAGAAATTGGGGGATTTGCCCAAGGTCATGCAGCGTGCTGGACACCTGTGTGCCACTTCAAACCCTCTCGGTCCCATTTCTTACTCCAGCCTCTTCGGCAACTACCACTTAGTTCCCTGTAGGCTTCGAGCCGCAGCCCCTGCTGCCATGCAGCAAAGCTCCATCTGGGGCCACACCAGGCCTTCTTTGAAGCCGCAGTGTGGGCAGCACCCACAGGCACCTACTTGGGCCTCACACATGTGTGCCTGCAATCTCATGGGAGTTCATGTCCACAGGGGTGTCCTTGTCCATCGAGGGACAGAGCTAATGGATGACTGCTCCCCTGTTTTTCTCTCCAACAGGAAACGCATTCCATTAGCTCCCCAAGAGACACAGGCTCGGGACAGAGTGGTGGTGACAATAAAATGAATGTGTCCTCATGCTGCTTTCCCCTTCTCTCCTCCGTACCACTTGCCCCCACCTTATTCCCTGAGACAGCTTCCCAAGTCTACGCTTAGGTTCTGCTTTGGCGGAATACAGGGTTCTGCTTTGGCGGAACACAGGTGAGATAGTGGGGGGTGGGGGGGAGGTGGAGCTGGGATTAAACACAGGTCTGAGTGACAACAGCCATTAGGCTCAACCCCTGTGTCGTGCAGCTGCCACCACCATCCAGCTAGGGTCCCTTCCCCTCAAGTTCAAGTCATTCTGAACCACCGGGGTTCAGCCACACTTGATTCAGACAGGATTGAGGGAAAGAAGGAAGGGAAGGTGTGGGGGTGCCTACAGCAGAAGGGTCCTCTTCTCTGGAACTGAGGTCACCTCCCGCCAAACTGCTTCACCACCCTGGGCTGAGCAGCGGTCCCAGCTAGATGGAGCCCAGCCCTACCCAAGTTTAGCATCTGCCTCTGCCCAGAAACTTCTGTGGCTCTTCACCTCCAGTCCCCATCCCAGGCCCAACCAGGCCCCCCAAACCCCACCCCACCTCACCCCCACTCCTCAACATCTTGGAAGGGAGGGGGGACTTGGGGTAGCTTTTTAAAACCTGAGCGGCCAGACCTAGCAGCCACCCACCCTGACCCACCTCTGGACTCAGAAAACTCAGGGCACCAGCTTGAGGGAGAGGGCAGAGCCTCCCTGGACTCTGCCCAAGTTGCAAAGATGGGACTTTGCTGGGGGAGATGACGGCTTGAGACCTCACAACCCCAGCAGTGTGAGCTTTCTGTTTACTCCTCACACACAGCAGGAAAGTGGGGGAGGGGGGCCTTCCCCCCTACATGGGAAACTGAGGCCCGTGGAGCTAAAGGGGCAGCTGCAGGGTCACAAAGCAGGACAAGAACTAGCAGAGTCCTGGCGCCCAGCCTGGGACAACCCCATTATTCCCTGTGAAGCTGCTCTGACGGAGGCCACTCAGAGGCAGAGCCCCGCATTCGGAGCCCAAACCCCACTTGCATGTTAATGGCATTCAGCTTGTTAAGAAGGGTGTAGAGGGAGCTGGAGAAAACAGGAGAGCAGGATGTCCCCACCACCAGCTCCCAGGTCCAGACAGACACTCAGCGGCAAAGACAAGTGGATTCTATCCTGTTCTGAGGTCCCCTGAGCACACATCTGCCCTGGACCCCACCCCAGCTGGCTCCCCCACACCCACCCACCCAGGCTCTCCAGGATTGAGCATCCGACTGGAGGCTGGCCCTGCTCCAAGGGTCCACGAAGGCCTCTCAGTCAGCATCCCACCATCCTGACTCCACTCCCTGTGACAGGCACAAGTTGGAAAGAAGATGGGGTGGCATTTATGACCTTTAGGGGGCGGCTGAGGGACAAAACTGCCCAGCCTAGCCACAGAGTCCTCCTGAGGTTCCTGGCTTTTTCCTTCTCCCACCACCTGTAAACAGCCATCTCTGACCTCCACCTCAGTCAGCTTCCCTAGCCAGAGACTTTGACAGGGACTGAGCAACAATTCACTCAGGCACGCTCAGCCCCACACACGGTGTGCGTGCGCAATGCCCCGCCGGTGTGGGTTTCTGAGGACAGCCACCCCACCTCCCAGACACAGCCCGTTACGCTGAAGCGCTGCGTGGAATCGCAGCACGGAGCTCCCACACGTCAATACGGACTGGATTTCTCTTTGCAAACACACGCATTTACACTCACAACGTACACCCCAATCCCACGTTCAGTCACACCCAGGACTCGCGTCCGGATCCAAGCTGACCATGGGATTCACACCCAGCCCTGGACCTACTGACCTTCTGTGACGCCGGCGCCCGGGTTCACTCCGCGATGTGGACGGAATGTCAACAGTCAGTCGCGGCGGCTGACTCCGCCTGCGCGCCCGCCACAGCGACGTCCACCGTCTCCATCCGGACCCAGGCCCCCTCCTCCTCCCCCGCGGCGGGCTGCTCTCGCCGCCCGCCCAGCGCGTGCCCCGTCACCGCGGCGCGCACACGCGCACAGCCGGCTGCGGCTCCGCACGCCCCAAGCTGCTCCAGCCCGCAGCTGCTGCACACCTGGAGGGCCAGCCGCCGGGAAGTCCGCGCCCGGACACAGGCGGGGTCCCTCCAGCCGCCGCCCGCCTCGCCCCCGGCCCCGAGACACCGCCGCCCACGGCCGGCCCTGCTCCCAGTCGTGCCCACAATGCTCTCCAAGCGCCGCGGCGGCGCAGCTGCCGGGGAGGGAGTGGAAGGGCGGGCACCGGGGCAGACGAGGACTCGGGGGGATGGGAGGGGGGACACCGCGGATCCTGAGCGCCGCGACCGAACGATCGCCTTTGGGACTGCCCGAGGCGGCTCCTCGGGAACAAAGGCGCGACCGGGACAGGCGCGCCCAAGGGACCTAAGGGAGAAAGGCGGGAATGGCCCACCTGCCCGGAGAAGTTCCCGGAGAAAGGAACCCCGAGGCAGTGGGGAACCCGAGCTGCAGGCAGATCCATGGGTCTGCAGCTCGGTTCCCCACTGCCTCGGGGCTCCGTTTGAAGACACCCTAGAGCCATCCCCAGCTCTGAAAAGGGTGGGACTAGGGAGCAGGGATGGTGCTGTCTGCACTTGGAAATGGGAGGCGTCAAGGATGCCGGAACTCCTGAAACTGCCCCTGCCTCGGACCTGGCAGCCTGGAGCTTTCATTCACTCACTCCACACAAATCTTCTCAGCTTCGTCCAAACCAAGGATACTCATGAACTTGAAGGGGCCGAAGGGACAAAGGAATCTTCTAGGCAGCCCTTGGGATGCCCAAGTCTCTTCCTTCCTAACCTCCGGGAGGGCGGCCTCTGAATACGGGGTGCACGCCCCAGTGATGGGACACTCACTCCCTAAGGTGGCTGCCTACGCTGTCCTCAGGCAGCTGTCGCTGCTAGAAAGCCTTGCCTTTTGTCACCACAAATGGGCCTGGCTTCTGTCTGTCAGCCACGGCCTCACTCTGCTCTGGCCACAATGGCGTCCTGCTTCCAGAACATGCTTAGGGCCTTGTACTAGCTGTTCCCCCTGTACAGATGCTGTCCCACCCCATTTCCTAAGCCCTTTCCCCACCATCCATTCAATACCCTTCACCAGCACCTTTTCCACACAGCTACCCCTTGTGTCCTTCAGGACTCAGCTCAAACGTCACTTTCTCAGGGAGACCTTCCACCTCTCCCAAAGTTCCACATACCCACTGGTCATTCTTTATCTTGGTGCCCTGTTTTAGTTTCTTCAGCACTCTGAAAAGTTTGCTCGGAAATGTCCTTGTCTCTGTGGCTACAGTCTGTCTCTTCCACTAGAAAGTGTGCCCCATGGAGGCAGGTCGTTGTCTGCCTTGAAACAAAGGCACTGTAGTCCCGGGGCCTGACCCACAGCAGGTGGAAGAAAGAAAGGAGACGGGGTGACCAGCCCACGGTCTGAGTCCCTTCAGCAGCCTGGTCCATCGCCCCTAGAGGCAATCTGCTCAGCTGTTCAAGGGTAACATCTGGCACAGTGTTAGCAATTCCCGTCCACCAATAAATGAACGGAAATAAAAGGAACATTCCACTGAAAGTCTGAGACTCAGAACCGAACAGCAGGTCCTTCCCTCCCTCGCTCTGGACTCTGCCCTGAGCTCCTGCAGCTCCAGTTGCGAGCATTTTCTTAAAACCTAAGTCATGGGGCCATACCCAAGCGTCTGGTTTACTGGAGCCCCTCGGGCAGCTCTGATCCCTCACCCTGCTGCCCAGGTGCAGACAGGATTGGAGGCCAAAACGGACTTTTCCCTTCTCCCTGCTAAATGGCACCTCCTACACCTGGCAGGACCTGGAATCCAGCCCCCAGGGCAGTGTGGGTCCCAATTCTGACATTTCGACTGTTGGGATGGTGCCCAGTTCCTGCCATCAGCAGCGGCACCAGCACGCTGTCCACATCCTTCCTCACCACGCCACTCACAGACATGCTGAGCAGGACTCTGCCAATGGCAGCTCACTCGTCAACCTCCCTAGCTGTGCCATCTCCCAGCTCACATTCCTCTGTCACCTGCAAGGCTTTGTGGGAAGAAAAGAACCTTTTATTGCTGGAACTCACAACTCCTGCTCCAACATCCGTCTTTTCTCTACATTATTTGAATCCATCTCTGGAGTCCAGGGCACCCGTTACCTAAACACCAAGTGTTCTCAGGTGGCCTGAGTCACCTTTCCCAGGGTTCCTGTCATCCCCACATCACCATCTCATGATTTTTTTCCTCTTCAGACAGAGCTGGATCCAGAGTATCCACCCACCTCCCTGCTTCCTGGACCTCCTGAAATCATCAGTGAGATCACAGGGAGCATATGCACCGCTCTGAGGCAACTAGGATTCCGGGCAGATGTCTGTCAAGGGGAAGGCTTCCGTCACATCTTCACTGCGTTCCTGCAGCGAGTGCAACACGAGCTCCGCCTCTGCTCTCCAGTCGGCCAGCCCGTGGTGCCCAGGTGCACCCCCCACTGACATCATTTCCAGCCTCTTCCCTTCAACCACCCCTGGAGGTGAGACCCGTTCGTCCTTGGCTTCAAGAGTTCTGCTCATTTAGAATCTAGCGCAAAGGAGTTTTGATGGGGAAAGTGATATAAGGAAGGTCCAGGATCAGGTCTGGCAGAAGCCTTGGGAGGGGATGTGGCGGCAACAGGGCCACCCGGGAGATCTCTGTAGAGACCGCTAACACTGGTCACACCTGTCCTCAGTGTGAACAAAGAGTGGGCAGGGCCCTGGCCGGGTGGCAAGGTTGGTTGGAGCATTGTCCTGTACACCAAAAGGTTGGGGATTTGATCCCTGGTCAGGGCACCTATGGGAAGCCACCACTCAGTGTTTCTCTCTCACATCAGTGTTTCTATCTCTCTGTCTCCCTGTCTCCCTGTCTCTCCCTCTCTCTAAAATCAATAAACATATTCTCAGGTAAGGATTTTTTTTTTTTTTTCTTTTTTTAAGAGTAGGCAGGAGCCTAGGAACAGGAATCTGGGCCAAGAAAAGCTCTTATCTCCCAGTCCATCACAAGAAAGGTGGGGCTGCCTCCACCCAGGTCAAAGCAGGGGCTGCCCCACAAATCTGGCCGCTATTTTCCCACTTTAAGAGGAACCAGTGGATATTCTGGCTTTGGGAATCTCTGCAGGCATCACTTCACTCAAGACTCATGATCTTCCTCATAGAAGGGAAAATATGGTCAGACCCATTGTACAGAGGAGAAAGCAGAGGCAGTGAGCTGCCTCTGATCATTCAGTGCATTCTAGGCTGGACATACTCTTTCCAGGACCCCGGGAGGCCTCTCCACCACTGAGGGCAAGCGTTCCCAGTGCAGGTTTAGGGACCAATGTGGCTGCATAAGTGCCACCTGTGGGGACCTGGAGTCTGGCCAAAGAGTGAGATTTAGGGCCACAGATCAGTTTACCTGGAGGGAGTCTCAAGGTCAGCACGGCTGAGGATGCGATGGTGCTGTGGGCTGTAGAGCCACTGGAAGGCCGCCAGCGTCCTCTCCTCGATGCGGAAACGCCCTTCCTGGACGTACCTGTGGGACAGGAGAGAGTGAGGGGGGAGGTGGGCAGGGCGCCACAGAGCTCTTCTGGGGACCTGGCCTGGCTTGCTGCTAAAAGATAGATGTGGGGTACCTGTCCCAAATATCCCCCCTGCTCATCTGCTAGAGAGCCTTGTTTCCAGAGAGCCACAGTGAAAATTCCCTGAAGAGGAGGCAGCGACAGGGCGCAGGTTTCAATCGACGGAAAAGGTTTTTAAAAGTTGATCGTCTGAAGGTTGAAAAGAGTCTGAACTTGGAAGGAGTGAGTCCTTTGTCACTGGAGGTATGCAAGCAGAGGGTAGGCAGGGGAACTCAAACACCAGGTAAGGGTCCATTCTCCAAGTCCCCTACAGCAATGAGACACTGGACTTCTTGGCTTTACAGCAGAAGGGTTGCTCTGGAGAGGGGGTCATGGGTCAAATATCAGGCTTAGGTCTTCAGCAGTTCAGGGGACCCAGCCACCTCCCAGACAGACAGTCAGCCTACAGCAAGGATGGGGGACGCAAACTCACGCTGGATAAGGCGCACACAGAAGGATCTCTCCCACTGGCCGCCTCCTCCTGGCAGACTGGGCCTCCGTGAATCAATCCAACCTGCAACTGGGTGCCTATGGGGATGATCCCTGCCCTCCTGGAGCTTCCAGTTTTGTGGGAACAACAAGAACAAAAATATCACTGCAAAGAGGCCCCTTGATACATTACCAGTGGGAGTGTCAGCGGGGCAGCCCTTCTGCGGGACAACCAGGCAATGTCTGTCTAAGTTACGAGGACACTTCCCAGGAGCCCGGACGACCCCCTTTTGGAGAATTAATCTACAGACTTCAGCCCGTGGACCAGGTGATTGGTGGTGCTCTTTATAATCACAAAAGGCTGGAACACGACCCCAGCGCTGGTCAGCAGGGCCGGGTGCACAGACTGCGGTGCACCCTATAGTAAGACAGTGTGCAGCCGCGCTTCACAGCAAAAGCTCCCAGTGAGCGCCTTCTCTGTGTGCTTCATGCAATGATCTCCAAGATACAGTCTCAAGATAAAAAAAAAAAAAATCAGATGCAGAAAGAGCAGTATGTGCAATTTATGTTAAAAGGGGGAAGGAGTAAAGTACAAATTCATATTTTCTTATCTTTACATACAGAAACTCTGGAGACACAAAGGGTAATATAATCTGGGTGGGGAGAATAGGGGACTGGGTGACTGGGGTGTAGGGGAGTGACTTTGTAACGATGTATCCTTTCCCACAGGAGAGGTATTGCCTATTACAAATGTTTGCTCTGTGTGTGTGGCTACAAATTGCAAATTGCTACGATAAAGAATCGCACAGCCGCCCTGACACTGCCAGGTGGGCTCAGCCTACTCGCTGGGGCTGGGGCGGAGGTTTCCCAGGGGGTGGGCTTGCTAGAGAAGAGAGGGCCTTCCTTGCTCCCCTGGCCTCCCATATCAGAGCACCCGCCCCGTCTGTGTCCCTTCACTCTCTTTCACACGATCTGATGGGCGTTTTGGGGAGATCATCCCAGCTGCTGGGTGGAAAAGAGCAAGGCAGCCAGGTTAGATGCTGTTGCAGGTGTCCAGGTGGGACAGCGGTGGCTTGTGAAGGGGGGACAGTGCTGGAGATGGAGGGAAACGGGAGGACTCAAGTGAGCTAAGGAGGTGGTAGAGGCTAGACCGGGTGGCGGGTTGGACACAGGTGAGAGGAGACAGGCACAAAGTTGTTCCCAAGTTCCTGGTTTGTACAGGCAGCTGGGCAAGGACAGGTTTGGGAGGACCATCCTGATTTTAATTTGAGAATTGACCCTCCTCTATGGCCTGTTTCTTGCCCCAAGCTGACACTCCTCTTGTAAAACCCGGCTCAAAACTTGGCTCCTCCAAGAAGCCCACCCTGATCAATGTCATCCTATCTGAGGAGGCTTCCACGCCTTTTCCTGTCCTTGGGCACCTCAGGACTCAGCCTCGATGACTCACTCTTGCCATCTCTGTGGGAGCAACTAATAACACCACTGCCTCCGAAGAAGAAAACTGAGTGGCTGGGGAGCATTGTAACTGCTTTAATGCTTTTTGAATTTGAACCGTGGGAATATAATGTGTTTTCAATGTTTTTTTAATTTGAGAACTCTGCTGATCATGAAGTCTTAGGTCATTAGGAAAAAAAAAAGAGGTCACTTATCGGTCCAACAGCTTTGTTTTACAGATAAGGACAAACAAGCAAGAGCCAAGACCAAATAGGGGTATCCCCTCACTCGCAGGCCGACAGACCTTGACCCCATGAGGCACCCACAGGTGCCTAGGCTGAGAGAGGAATAGGCCCACTCAGGGACCGTCCCCACCCACACCCACTCACCCCTGCCAACAGGGAGTACAAACAGCCTCAGACACAGCACCACCTCTACCTCCTTGCCCGAGCCAACACCCAGCCACCCTTCCCCTGCCCCTCCCTCCACCCCTTCTCCCAGAGACAGGTGGAAGGGACTGTCCCCCACTATTTGTAGGTACCCTGACCTGGTCCACTTACTAGTACTAGCTGTAGGTGAGTACTTTTTCCATCGTGAGCCCCAGATTCCTTGTCTCTCAAATGAAAGTAATAACAATACCCACTTTAAAGGGTCGTTGCAAGGATTAAATGAAGTAATGTGAGGACGCTCTTTGCCACGTGGTCATCATTGTCACCTGCCCTCCCCACCACCCTCCCCGGCCCTTCACCAGCCCACAGGCCTTACATGCTTCCCCAATGACAGACAAACCCACTCCCTAAATTCTTTCCTCTAAGCCTCACGTCACACTCCTCGGAATTTGCCGGTCCCGTTTTGGAGATGAGGAAGAAGAGGCTTGGGGGAAGGAAATGAATTTGTCCAAGGTCACTCACACCGGAAGCAGCAGAGGCTGGCCTTTCTTGCACCTTCAGCCCGTGGCATCCAGTTTCCGCCTAGCCAGTCTGCTCCACACACACATCCTCTCCGTCGTCCGCACCAGCTCCTCCCCGACCCAGAGGGTTAGTGTCTTTCCATAGCAAGTACCATCCAAACCGCTCACCTGAGACATCCTTCCCCACTTTGCTCCCTTCCAGCCTTTCTCGCTATTACATGCCACCCCCTCCACATTTACACGCACAAACCCCTGCATCCCTGGCTGCCTCCCCTTCTTGAAACGTGCTCTGCGTTTTCCTATCTCAGAGCCTTTACTCAGCCTGTGCTCTGCCCCACACCTGCCCAGCCTGCCCAGCAGCTCAACCCACACAGCCGCCAAGCCCAAACCCCAGCCAGAATCCAAGTCGGCTCCAAGGTTCCCAAGATGCTTTGCTTAACCTTGTTCACAACGTTGCTCTCTGCTCACCTGTGAGTTATTTATGAGCCTGTCTCCCTGCTAGAGTGTGAGACCATGTCCGATCATCTCTGAAAACCCTGCAACGTCCTCATGCCGCCCTCTGACCAACTGAGCCAGCCTTCCGTAGAAATCACAACAGTGGATGAGTGATCATCGACTCATAACATCCTTGGGAAGCTCGGATTATCTCCATTAATGACTCCAATTTAACCGACGAAGTGTGTTTGCTGAACTGGGCCACATTGAACATAAGGAAAAACAGGACACCTTCCATCCCCAAATATGTCCCTTATTAACCTGCCACATCCTTGAAATTCTGTTGACCAGTACATGGAAGATTAAATACAGCAGAGGGTCAGCCTTGGACACCAGCATCAGCTATTAAAACGTTAGCAAAAACCAGCTTCTCAGATTCTCCTTGGGAGAGTAGGAGTCCAGAAACCTGGGCATTGGCAGGAGCACGCTGGATGGGAATGAGGAGAGAAGAGGAAGGGCAGGGGCTGCTCATAGAGACAGGTCCCAGGTATAGGGGCGGGAGACACTCCCAGGAGGAGGCAACCTATCACCACGGAGAAAAGGGTCTGGCCCTTTACAGGCTGCACCTGTTTTTTAGGTTGAACACCAGGGAAGGTCAGGCAGCCACTGAAACCTGAGCCTTGACAACATGATGCTAAGTGGAAGAAGCCAGTCACAAAAGACCACATACTCTATGATTCCACCTATACGAAACGTCCAGAACTGGCAGATCCATAGAGACAGAAAGTGGATTAGCGGTTCCTTCAGGCCGGGCAGAGGGGGGTTTGGGAGGCAGCGGAGAAGCAGGACAGCTAAAGGTCATGGGGTTTCTTCTGAGGGTGATGAAACGTTCTAAAATTGATTATGGCGATGATTGCACAATTTTTTTGATGGTTGCACAATTCAGTGAGTGTACCATGAACCATTTAATTTTGCACTTTAAATGGGTGAGTTGTGTGATATATGAATTCTATTTCAGTAAAGCTGTGTAAAAAATAAATATCCATGAGTGTGTACTGAAATAAACGACTGAAAAATACATGAGCGGTGGAATAGGGACCAACCTCTCACGCAGTATTCCAAGCTGTATCTGTGACTTCTGCGCCCTTGAGGAGGCAGCTGCCAGCATCACCCCACTCAAACACAGGCCTCACACAGCCACTCCCTTCCAAAGAGCACACTGCAGAAACGGGGGCGGGGTGGGGGCGTGGGGGACAGTTCCCAGTGCAGGAGCCTGACAAACACAACCTCAGCCAGGTGACCAAGGTCAGCATGACAAAGCGTCACCACAGCCAAGGTGACAAATCAGATTGAGAGCATGTACCTTTGCTGTGATGTGATGAAAGCAGCGCTCTATCCCTGTGCTCCTCCCCCCCCGAACTCATAGTTCCAGTCAGTAATTTTCTCAGTAATTATGAGAAAAACACGCCAACTAAGGGACGTTCTACAAACTAGGACCAGCACTCCTCAAAACTAGCAAGGTCATCCAAAACAAGGAAAGTCTGAGAAACTGTCACAGCCTAGAGGAGCCTCCGGAGGCATGACAACTAAATGGGATGCGGAATCCGGATGGGACCCCAGAACAAAAAAAAAAAAAGACATTAGGGAAAAACTAAGGAAATCTGAATGATCTGTGGACTTCAGTTAATAATAACATGCCACTTTTGGCTCACTAATGTGACACATGCACCATGCTCTGTAGGGTGCTAACAAGGGGGACACTGGAGGGGGGCATAGAGGACTCTCTGTACCATCATCTCATTTTTCTGTAAATCTAAAACTGTTCTGAAATACAAAATTTACTAAAAAAAAATTGAAGACTGTCCTGGCCAGGTGGCTTAGTTGGTTGGTGCACCAGAAGGTTGCGGGTTTGATCCCCAATTGGGGGCAGGGGCAGGGACGGGGGCAGGGCGAGGGAGCACATAGGGCAGGGGGCCCATCACTGTCTCTCTCTCACAATGATGTTTCTCTCTCTCTCTCTCTCTCAAATCAATAAACATCCTCAGGTGAGGATTAAAAAATAATAATTAAAAAAATAAAAATGAAAAAGACTAATTTCCATGATAAACAAAGAGCTTTCACAAATCAATATGAAAAAAATATGTAGTAAGCAAACCAATAAGGAAAAAAGGGCAAAGGAAATTAGTGAGTAGCTTACAAAAATAGAAACACAAATAACCAACAAGCATTAAAAAATGCAACTTTTCTTTAAGTAACAAAATGAAAATTAAAACAACAATGAGAGGCCATTTTTCACTGGTGGGACTGGCCAAGATTTAAGTTTGTTAATTCCGAGCGTGAGCAAACTGAGGGAGAGTGGCACCTCACACGTCATTGGAGACGACAGAAAATGGTACCATTTCTTTGAGCGTCAGGTTGGTTGGCAGCATGCTTTCCAACGTGCTCATGCCTTTCCTCGGCCGTTTCACTTTGAAGACCGTATCCAACTATTATCTCTCCACATGTTTGCATGCAGCAGGTTCAGAGATGTTCACTACAGCAATCTTTGTAATATCAAAATATTCAAAATGCCCTAAAAGGTCATCAATAGAGGCTAGGAGAAATTACGGTCCAACTTATAATGGAATACTGTGCGGCCAGTAAAAAAAAGCACTGCCAGAGCACTCTGTACTGTTTAATTACTATTATTATTATTAAAGAGAAACATTAATATGCTGTTCCACTTATTTATGCATTCGCTGGTTGCTTTTTGTGTGTGCCCTGACCGGGGATCAAACCCATCCGTGCCCTTGGTGTGCGGGACGATGCTCTGAGCGACAGAGCTACCAGCCAGGGCTCTGTACCATGTTTTAGCCACTCACACGGCCTCGGCTCCTAGTCTCTGTCAGCTCCCTGTCCCAGACTCTAAGGCCAACCATCAGAAATTGGGCGGGACTCAGCACAGGCGTCAGGGACAGTAAGAATGCTGAAAACCATACAATTTAATATCTTTAACTGATGAACCCAATAAAATTCTAATTTAATTTTTGGTGCTTTATGTTTTAGAGAAGAAGTCTGGAGGAAGAGGGCTATTCTGGAAGGGCAAGTGGACATGAGCTGCTGTTTGTTTTCGGGGTTTTTTAATGTGTCCATCATTATAATTGCATATTTTCACGGCCCTAAAAATCCTCTGTGGTCTTTCTGTTCACCTCTCCCTGCACACCCCTCCCTGCTTCCCCCCCACACACACACAAAGCCTGGCAACCCCTGATCTTTCCAGTCTTCTTCATTTTGTCTTTTCCAGAATGTCATATAGCTGGAATCATACAGCATATAGCTTCTCCAGATTGGCATTTTTTCACTTAGCGATATGCATTTAAGGTCCTCCATGTTTTTTATAGCTTAATAGCTCATTTCTTTTTAGTGCTGAATAATATTCCATTGTTTGGATGCACTAACTTATTTGTCCATTCACCTACTGAAGGGTGCCTTGGTTGCCTCCAAGTCTGGGCAACTATGAATTAAGATTCTGTTAACATCCATGCGCCATTTTTGTGTGTGGATATACGTCTTCAACTCCTTTGGGTAAATAATTGCGAGGTCACATGGTAAGAGTATATTTAGTTTTGTAAGAAACCATCAGCCTGTCTTCCACAGCAATAGCACCATTTTGCATTCTCACCAACAGTGTGAGAGAGTTCCTGTTGTTCCACATTCTCGCCAGCACCTGGCGTCATCAGTGTTCCAGAATTTGGTCATTCCAACGGGTATGTAGTGCTGTCTCATTGTTGTTTTAAACCACTACTTTTTTTTTAAAAGCATACAGTTCAACAGATTATTGATATGGTTTTTAAGAGATCCCAATTCTGCCCTGGCTGGCATAGCTCAGTGGATTGAGCGCAGGCCTGCGAACCAAAGGGTCACTGGTTTGATTCCCAGTCAGAGCACATGCCTGAATTGCAGGCCAGGTCCCCAGTAGGGGGTGCACAAGAGGCAACCACACATTGATGTTTCTCTCCTCCTCTTTCTCCTTCCTTTCCCCTCTCCCTAAAAATAAATAAATAAAATCTTTAAAATAAAAAAAAAAAGAGATCCCAATTCTCCCACAAATTCAAACATGCTAATTTACCCCACTTAGACCTTAAGCAAAGGTTCTGCCTTGGGTTTTCACTTTTAAAAAGCAGATGAAGCATTTTATTTTATGAGAGAGCCACTAAAGTCTTGCCCCATATTCTGAGGCCACTTAGGGGTGCCTATGCTCTTATGCACCATGAACATATAAAAAGGTTAGCCAAGCTGAGCAGCTGAAGAACTTTTAATACCAAGGAGCTTAACAGCTAGGCACA
Organism: Macrotus californicus; assembly: GCA_007922815.1. Taxonomy (NCBI): domain Eukaryota; kingdom Metazoa; phylum Chordata; class Mammalia; order Chiroptera; family Phyllostomidae; genus Macrotus; species Macrotus californicus. The sequence goes on from VMDR010001942.1 coordinate 36,129, forward strand.
TGAATTCATTTCCTGTGAAACTAGTATGCCCCACCAGCAGCTTATGGTGTGAATCTAGTCATCTCTCTTTTTTTTTCTAATTAATAGCTTGAATGCTCTCTCCCCCTCAAAGTCTATTATTATAAAGCTTAATATCTTGCTTTTGAATTTTCCAAAACCCCAGAGAAAACTGTGACTTGCCTCTGGTTCTCAGCAGAACCCAACCAGGCTGGCACTCTGTGACCTTGGACTTTCAGCCTCCAGACGGTGAGAAAATAAATTTCTGTTGTTTAAGCCCCCCAGTCCGAGGTATTTTTTAAAATGTACTTATAAGAGCGCTTCTTACATTTGGCAGATTAACATTTAACCTGCTATGTGGAAATAACTATTATCTTTTAACTTTATTGAAGGTTTACCTGACTTGTTTTTGTTGCCCAGTAAGTCACCGTTCGTCACCCTCTCTCCCACTCGGAAGATCTATGGTTTTGGATGGAGCTGACCCCAGCCCAGCTCCAGGGGTGGGCACATGACCCAGCCTGGCCAATCTGAGCAGTCCATCTCCCCGACCACAGTGATTGGCTCAGGGATGTCCATGTGACCCAAATCATGTCAATGATATAACATCCCGAGACTTTGGCTGGAACCACTGAGGAAGGAAAGCTCTCTTTCCATGATGGTCACTAGTCCGGGGAGCTGTCCACAGCTGATAGCCACGCTGCCTCCACAAGGGAATAAAAAAGGAACAGAAGGAAGCAGAGGGACAGAGAGAGGAGAGTATTATTTGGTGACATTATTTGAGCATCTGAATGCAGTTGTGCCTGAAACATGGAGAGAACTGGAGTTTTCAGTTCTATAAGCCAGTAAATTCTCTTTTTCTCTTAAGCCAGTCTGAGTTGAGCAAACTGACTCAATCTGAAATCCTGGAACAAGGGGCCAAGGCTGGCCCTGTTGGAAGCATGCCGTAGGGTTCAGAGAGTTTCTTGCCCTCAGGAGAGGTCCCTGCAGGGCTGCCTCACTACTCAAGTCACATCTTCAGGGCCTTCTCAGAGCAATAGGCTTTAATCCGGGGGTGAAAGGTGGCCCAAAACACAATTAGAGGCACTAACAATGATTCATACATCAACAGGTCCACCCCAAGATCCAGCCCAGCCCAGCAGCACCAGGGCAGAGAGAGAAAGTCAGAGCAGAAACCCAAGCTCTGCCCCTTTAAAACTGCCTGTGCCCTCCTCCGTGAAGGGAGGGAAGGAATTAAACTAAGCAAACTTTGTTGAATCTGGGAAGTCCTGGGGTCCTGGGGTGATGCTCTCTTTTCAGGGAGAGGACACTGAGTAACTGCCAGCTCTTCAAAGAGAATATCTCTACTTTTATCTGACTTGTGCATCTGGGGCTTCATTTGGAGAGTGGTTCCACTGCTAATAATAATTTTGAATATTTGGACTTTGATTCTTGGAATCCTCCCAGGATGGGGGTGGGTAAGCAGGCTGCAAACCCCCTAAACCCTCCTGCTCTGACATGCTGGGATTTTCTGACAGCAAACTTGGATGTGTAGCCAGGGTGGGTGGGATGAAGCAGAACAGAGGATCAGTTATGCAAGTCCTGGGTTCAAACCCTGACTCTGCCACTTGCTTGCTGGGTGACCTTGACTAACCACTTTCCTTCTCTGAGCCTCAGTTTCCCCTCCTGTAAAACAGGGGTGCTAATATTTTCTTCCTTTGAGTATCACTGTGAAGAGTAATGGAGTGCATTCCGGGACCCTGATTATGGTGGAACCAGTAGGAAGTGCTCAGGAAGCCCTGGTAGCCATTATTGATGATAATGTTGTTGTTATTTGTATTTAGGCTGCAGATGTACCTGGTGACGTGTGTCTAATATGCTACTTCAGAGAAGTCCCCTTGCCCTAGTGTGGATGGGATGATGTGGGATGGGGAGAGGTCCCAGCCAGATTTTCTCCTTGGACTTCTGGAGGCCTCCCAGGGCCGCGGTGAGCTGAGCAGGCTGTCCTGCATTCTAGGCCCCGCCCAGCAGAGGTCGGGTCCCTGGCTGATGCAGCCTCAACCTTCGGACACCAGGGACAGGAGCCCAACCCAGGTGACTGGGCTGTGTGGTACGTCTGAACCCTCCCCGCCAGCAGTCCCGTAACCCGACACCGGCAGACTGATTTCCCAGCCTGGTGGGGCTGCGGTGGGGGTCAGGGCAACTGTGGGGGCTGTTTGCCCCGACCCCCAAAGTGAAACCTCTCCCCTCGACTCTGAGGCCTCCTTCTCTAAGCCCCCACCCCCAAAGTGCCCACCCCCAGGGGTCCCTGTTTAGGTGGACAAGGGCATCTCCTTCAACAGGAGACCGAGGGCTGCGGTTGTGCCTTCTCCAGGCCCAAGTCCTTGGCCCGACCCCGAGCCGCAGGAGGAATGGAGGTAGGCAGGGGACCCCCCACTGCAAAAACAGAAAAGATAAGTAGGGAGAAAGGAAAGGAGGGAAGCCCTGCCGATTAGCCCGGAGAAGGAGCACCCGAGTTCCACAAAGCTTGAAGTCGGACTGCGTCCCGGGTGCCAGCGCCTCTCTCCCTGGAGAGCCACAAAGAGCGGGCGCGGGGACGCGGGATGGTGGCGAACAGGCAGCCCGGCGCCTCTCCTTAAACCTGGCCGCGAAGCCTCGGCTCGAAAAGAAACTTTGGGCCAATGGCCCCGCTCCTTTCTGCGCGCGTCCAAGCCCGCGACCCCCGACGCCCACTCACCAGCGCACCAGCTGCCAGCGCTTCTCCCCCGGCGCCCCGCGGCCCGCCATACCTCGCCGGCCGGCCGCCCTGTCCCTGCCGCCGCGGGCCGCTCGGCGGGGGCGGCTCGGCTGCCGCAGGCCAGAGCCGAGGGCGCGCCCGCAGTCCGGGGTGAGGCGCGGGCACCGGCGGGCGGGCGCCAGGTGATGCGCTGGGAGCCCGGGCAGAGCGTCCGGGCCGCGCTCTTCTCCCCACTGCGCGGGTGGGCCGCGCGCCCCGGCCCCGGATGGGTCCCCGCGCCGCTCCGCCGCAGCCGGAAAGACCACACCCTGTCCCCTCACCGCCTCCTTCCCTCACCCGCTGGCGGAGCGGCGCGCAAGAGCCGGTGCCTTTGGAGCACTGGGCGCGGAGTCAGGTCCTCCCAGATCCACCGGGAGGGAAAGCTGACTTGCTCCGCGACCAAAGGCAATCTACTTAACCCATCTGTGCCCTACTCCCTGTGACACCTGTCCTACCCACCAAGAAAGTTATGCATAAAAAATTAAACTCTAAATGCTGAAAATAAATACTAATGTGCTCGACAGATTATTCAAAATGTTTTAAGGCCACAGCAATTAAAACAGAAAGGCACTGGCCAGGCACGCTGCCCAACCCTGGGACTAGCTCCTCCCAGGACTTCAACCCGCTTCACCCCAGGAATCCGTTCACGTCTGCAGCTTAGCAGAGACCAGCCTGGCCCGCAGCATCGTGGGGCCGTACATGGCAAGCCTGGTCTGAGGGAGCTGAGTTTTAGAAATGTTGATAAGCATAAACATTTGTCTGCACATTGCCCTTCCAACTCACCTGCTGCCAATAAAAGGACAACACACACACACACACGTCCTTTGCAAGAGGGAAACTTATGCAGAGAGGGAGAAAACCTGGCTCCGATGTGAAGACTCTCAGGGCTTACCTTCTTCTTGGGGACTGTGGGCCATCCCCAGGAGCACCGGAAAAGTGTGCAGAGGAATCCAAATGACATTTGTCATTATATCCGCAGGTACCTTCCCCAGTATTCAACAAAATCAAGACTGCATAAATCCTAAGAATCCTCGCCTGTGCTTGCCACTATGTCCCAACTAAAGAAGTGACAGAACGCAACAGGGTTGTGAAGAATGTGACCCACACAAAGGCATCCTGCAGAAGAAAGTCCGGAAGGAGGTAGTGAGGAGGGAGGTTGTGGGCTTGCCTTTGACCTCTGAGTGCGGTGTCTGGCAGGAGGCTGGCAATTGCCTTTGAGCCTCCTTTTTTATTTTTATTTTTAGCATCTTTGCTTTAAGCTTCCCCCACGTAATTAACACAGAGACCTACAAAACAGAATAAAAGGGCCGAGATCATCCCCCAAGGCCTGTGTGTATATCACGTGTTTCAGATTAGTGGGGGAGATGGTGATGGGACAGTTAGCTGCTTATGGGGGGAAGAAGCAAGGTCTCTATTTCACATCACAAAATGTATTTCAGATGGATTATAAACATAAGTGCATGCATACATATATTAAAAACTAGAAAAATATATAAGTAAGTATTGACGTTATATTAAAGTGGAGATAGATTTTTTTTAAGCTTGATGTCAAAGGCAGAAGCCATAAGGAAGAAATTAATGGATTTGACTAAAATAAAAATATTGAACCTTAGTACAGCACAAAAACACAATAAGCAAAATTAAAAAGCAAATGTCAAGCTAGTTTTTAAAAATGTATGTCTGTATTTATACACCCATGTTCACAGCAGCATTATTCACAATAGCTGAGGGACAGAAGCAACCCAAGTGTCCACGGACAGATGAATGAATAAACAAAATCTGGGATGGACATACAATGGAACATTATTCAGTCTTAAAAAGGACGGAAATTCTCGCACACACGACAACATGAATGAACCTTGAGGACATTATGCTCAGTGAAAGAAGCCATACACCAAAGGACAAGGTATGACTCCACTTATATGAGGAATCTACAGTAGTCAAATTTATAGAGACAGAAAGAATGGTGGTTACCAGCATCTGAAAAAAGGCATCGTTCCAACACACCACGGTTGTGGGTTTGATCCCCAGTCAGGGCACATATAAGAAGCACCCCATGGATGAATAACTAAGTGGAATAATAAACCAGTGTTTCCCTCTCTCTCACCAATAAATTTACTTTAAAAATAGTAAAAGCAGTAAATTTTATAGCATGTGTATTTTACTATAAAAATTTAAATATTGAGAATTTTATTGTAAAGGAATAAGAAATGATGAACACTGCAATAGAGAAATGAGCAGACATAAACAATTTACAGAAGAAATATAAATGGCGAATACACACACTTTATAAATTCAATCTTGCTAGAAATTAAGCACGTGAAAAGTTAAATGTGACTCCATTTTTTTTTTTTACTTGACCAATTTGGAGCTGTTGACAGGTTTTTAATTACCCCGCAGAGGGTTAGTATAGAGAAGGAAAGTGGACACTCCTGACCTTCACTGAGGTTGAAGTACAAATCAGTCCAATCCTTGTGCATGGGGACTGCAGTGAATGATACCATACGGTATATTTGAAAGTTGTTAAGAGAGTAGATCACAAGAAAAATTGTAACTGTGTGGCGACGGATGTCACCTCAACTTGCTGTTGTGGTCATTTCACAATGTCTACACATATTGAGACATTATGCTATGCACTTGAAACAAATATAGTGTTATACGGGAACTATATCTCAACTTTTTAAAAAAAGATATATTTCAAAGTAAAAAATGTTACCAAACAGAACTAGCATATTAATATATTCATTGAAAAATCGGGAAGAACTACAGGAATATATCAAAAAGTGATTTATCTCCGGGTGGATAAAGTTATAGTGATTTCTATTTTATTCTTTTTCTTATATGTATAGTCTACTTTTTCTAAACAAACATGTGCACTAAGAAAAAAATACAATAAAAGTCACTTTTTAATTAATTCAGCTACCAGGATGATCATCACATCCCTATTTATAACACTAAAACATAGAAATGACCAGGCATTCAAACAACAGGAGAACGGACGGTCGCGGCCCACTGGGGTTTGCCCACACGGTGGGACAGCGCCGCGCACAGGAGGCAGATGTGCGCGCTGCGCCACGGAGTTAACAGGGGGACTGCAAAGTAAGATGTCTAAAATATGTCTGATGTTACGTGTGCAAGGAAGAGGGGCTCTTTGCAAAATGTTGGGAGTTGTTACTACTGGGAGGTATAAATGGGCAATTTCGTTTTCATATCTTTACTTGTCTAGAATCCCTAATTTTTCTACACTACATAAGAAGGAAAATAATTTTTAAGACATAGGTATTGATTAGCGAATGAAAACATAAAATGATCTTTAGGAGGTCTCCAAGATACAAGTGGAAGAAAGCACGGGGCAGAACAGGGGGTGGTGCTGTGTGACCCCGCCAGTGCCTTAGAAGTGAAAAACTGTGTGTGTGGGTGTGTGTGTGGGTGCCCGCATAGAATTTGTTAATGGCAGAAAACTGTGGGCGGAAAAGTTGAGGATGGAGGATGAGTAGGGTTTAACTTCTAAGCATCAGCATGTCCTATTTTATAAAGTATTTTAAAGAATTCCCTGGATAATAATAATGCATTTAAATCTGTATTGCCTGGATGGTGAGATTGTAGACTCTTCATTTTCTTCATTAGAAAAATTTCAGATTATTTTAAAATAATAATGTATCTCAAACAATAAAAGACAAAAACCAATCACAAATAGCCAGTTATCTTTAAGAGGTTGCAAGAATGGGGAAGACTATATAGAAACATGACAAAAAGTTATAATATAATGTGGGTGAAAGAAAATCAGATAGTTATGCCATGGAAACAACCATGTAAATCATCGTGAGTTAGAAAACAATTCACAGAAATAATACTAGTTGCATTAGGGCAGTAGGATTATAGATATATCTTCTTTTATTGCATTTTTCAACCTTACTAAAGAGCAATTCTAATACTTCTCTAATAAAACATAACATTAACAAGAACGGGCTATATAGGAAGTGGTGCATTTAAGGTAAAATGTGGAGCGTCATGCCTGGCAAAGGTAAGGGGAAAATAAAGGAGAAAAGGGGGCCACAGTTACAGCAGATCACCAAAGACTGTGGGAGTTGGGTACCTAAGACCATGGAAGGCATTCTGACATGGAGGGATTTAGGGTACATGCAGTGGCGCCTTCACGGACAACGTCAGGTGAGCCCTGAGCTCTGTCCCTACTTGGGTAGATATGAGCAAGGTAGAGGCAGAGGGGATGTGTCTGAGGTCAAACTGTGACCCAGCGCACACACTCACACACACTCCACACCACAGCTCCTTCCTGTCGCCATGCCAGTGCTTTCAGAGTCACCAGAAACTCTGAAGGTCAGAGCTGAGATTTTAGGCACCGTTGTGTCTACATCAGGCACAGAAGGTATACTGCTAAGAAGCTTATCCACAGTAACCTCTGGTTGGCTCTCCAGTCCCAGAGCCCCCAACACACCATCCCTCTAGCCACAGAATCCCAAGGAACCAAGACTGGGTGGTCTTCCGGGGGCCTTGGTGGCCACCGATGCTGGAGCACTCAACACGCAGCAGTCTGGGAGCGAGCAGCAAGTTGAGCCCAAGCTGGCGAGGAAGGTTGTACCAGATACCTCATCCCTCCAGAAACTTTCCTCACCTTAATCAGCTCTGCCGTGTCCTGGGAAATCAACCTGCACAAACAATGTCAGTGGCCTCCTGTCACTTCTGACTCTGATACAGATTGACTGGAGGAGGCACCTGTAGAAAATTGGGAGACAGGAGGAGAGTGAGGTCTGGTGATTGATGCCTCCGCTCCCCCACCTGACAGCTCCCTGTGGATCAGCTACTTCCCTGAGGGAAAGCCACAGCCCTCCCCCAAAATCTATGGAGTCCAGTAACTACTTCTGTTGTCCCTCCAGGCCTTGGGTTGATAACAGCTCTGCCTATCCCTGTCCTTAAACTCTGCCCCCCAAATGATCCTTGTTTTAGCTTTCTTCATTCTTTTAAACAAACAATCCATTTCAAATGATCCATCCATTCCCTGACAGCACGCTGACCCATGCAGACTGTTACCCAAGCAGAACTCAAAAAGTCAGTATCCAACCTGTCATGAAGAGATGGAGGAAGCTTGCAGACCTTCCCTGTCGCCCAAACTCACCCTTTTAACTGGCATTCCAGGCTCTTACCTTTCCCTAAAGCCTCCTGCATGAGTGGGTCCATCTCCTCACTGAAGGACAGGAGGGAGCTCGCCTCTGGCTTTGACTGGACTGAGATTTGAATCCTGGCCCCACTACTTACAAACTGGGTGGTGTTAAATTTCCAATAGAATTTCTCTGGAGTTTCAAGGAGATTAAGTGGGTAAATTGCTCAGCTCAAAACAATGGGTATGTCTGAGGCGAGATGTGTTTGTATACTTTTTATACACCTTAGTTAGCATTCACTTTGTTACAAGTTTAATGTTGAAAATAGAAAAATGATTTTTAAACAGTAGTTAGTAAATTGCCAGGTACACAGAGAGTACATAATAAATGTTTATTACTATCGTCGTCACCTCCGTACTGTATAACGTGTCCCTGGGTCTCCCCACAGCCCCAGGTAGAGTTCCATGCAACCAGCCTTGCTCGGTATCACTCTGTGTGTCGACTGACTGCTTGTTAACCTCCTCCAAGGAGGTGCCCTTTAGTTCCCTGACCCCCAAGTTCATTTCCCAGCTCTGCCTTCACCTGGCTGTCTCTCAGCTCTGCCAGCTCATCACTTGCAGCTGTTGTATGGGTGCTTTGTGCACATCTTCTGTTGTTTTACCTGTGAATATTTTCCAGCCAAAGACGTTGCAAGAGTCCTGAGGACAGCCCTAGAGGCCAGGCCTTTCATGCCTGACCAGAAGCACTTCTTGGGGCAGGGCTGGCCCCTCCCATGAACAGGCAGGGCCACCTCTCAGACAGGTATCTGGAATTCTTTGTGTCAGGTGGTGAAAAGCCAGAGCTCCAGGACCCATTTGATAACAGATCAAGGAGAATAACACACGGGGCTTGGCCATAACAATCCTATTTGCATGCACCATACAAAACCCTTTCACTCTGACCTCGTGACACTCTCATGGAGATCCTGTCCACGGAGTGGATGGTGCTTTCCCTGGAAGGTGGGGCAGAAAGGACTTGCCCAGAGGGAGCTCTGAGCCACCAGCCACTCACACAATGTCACCTGGTCTCTTGCCATTGTGAGCATAAATGCCTAATGACAACTTGGCACTCTTTCAAGCACTTTGCAGATATAAATTTATTTAATCCTCACAACGATGCAAAGATCTTATGCTGCATAAACCATCATTATCCCATTTTACGGATAAGGAGACTGAGGCCCAGAGAGGGGGAAGGTATTGATAGAGTCAGAATTAGAAGCCAAGCAACCTGGCTTCAGAAGCCTTCCATGTGCAGTGAAAAAAGACCGATACCAATGATCTGGACTTCAGAATTTTTAAAGTATCATCTCTTGGCTCTTGGGACCGTCACAGAGAGGGAAAGAAGGTGTCTTATCAACTGGGGCCTGGAGAGGTAATGAGATTCACCCAAGGTCATACAGCTAGTGAGCGGTCTGGGGCAGCTTTGCTGCCAACTAGGCACAGGGCAGGCGTCCTGATCCCTGGTCAGCTCACCCCACCCAGCTGTCCCCTGACCAGTGAGGGCACAGTCTGTGGTTCCTATGCCAGAGACTGGCGGAGGGGCCGCGCAGATCGCGGCCTGACGGCCTGGGCGCTGTCCGCGGTGCTGACCCACACGCCGCGCCCCCGCTCGCCAAGCGGCTGGCGGGTTCCCCAGGTTTCCCTTCCAGGTCCCAGCCAAAGCCAGCTCGGGGAGTTTCGGTGGGCAGCGGGGGTCCTTAGACCCGGCTCCCAGGGCTCCCGGGGTTCCCTCTCCCCTCCCCCGACCGCGCGCCAGCAGCCTCCCTTCCCCCCCCGTCCCGCCCACGGCCCCTCCCCGCCAGTCCCAGGTCCCTCCCCTCCCCCCTTATCTTTCCCGCCCCCTCAGCTCCCCCCTACGGCTCGTTCGCCAGTTCCGGTCACGTTGCTGGGTGTTTACGCCTGGAGGCTGCCCCAGACCCCCTTCGGCGCCCCGGAGCCCCCCGGAGCCCCGGCGCCACGGCCCCGCAGCCTCCTAGCAGCTGATGGCGCGGCAGCCGGGGCGGGCGCTGCGGAACCCCGGGCGCAGCTAGCGCGGGGAAGGAGAGCTCCTCCCCTAGCCCGGCCCGCGGACCCTGGGCTCCTCTGGCCTGTCGCTCCCTCCGGTCCTGAAGGTGAGGAGGCCGGTGGGCGTGGGGGTGGGTGCCGCGGTGGCCCCAGTGAGGAGCAGCGCGGCCTGAGCTTCGGCTCCCCGGGAGGGCCGGCGTGGGGCTGGGCACCGCAGCGCGCGGAAGGCGGACGGGACCCGCGGGCTGCTAGCAGAAGTTGTCCTCCACCGCCCAGACTCGGGCCCTTCCCGGCCCTGGCAGAGTCCGGAGTCGTCGAGGTCAAGCCACTGCCACCTCCCGCTACACACATCTTCCTTGCTGCCTGCGTCTCCCCGTCCTTCCTGGCACCTCTCTTCTCCGTGCTCCTTAGTCTCCACATGCCCCCCCCCCCCTTCCCTGGGAGTCATATTGGAGGCGAAATCAGGGCAGAACACCAGGACTGAAGGGGTTGGAAGCTCCGGTTTCCCCATACATCCCACTCCACCGCTCCTGGATCCTCTGCTTTTCTGAGGTTGGAGGTCCTGGATGTTCAGTGGGGGAAGGGATGAAGACCTAGGGGTAATGGAGGAGAAGGGCCCCAGCGTGGTGAGGACCATAAGACCCCTAGAGAATGTTGGTTCCCCCACTAGCCAAAGGACCCCACCTTACACAGTCTCAGACATCTGTCAAAAGCTGACTTCTTGTTCCCAATGCAAATCCCCAGGAGAGCCAAGGACTTGGGGATGAGGCAAGTAATTATTTTTTAATACACGCACTTACTTGCCCTGGTGATTGCCAGTAACGCTCAACTCACTCCTTGTGCTTCTGTTTCATGCAAGGAATTCCCGGAGACAGAGCCCTGCCCTCAGGAAGCTTCCTGCTTAGAACAGGACACACACACACACACACACACTCAGAGGTGATACATGGTGGAATGTGTGGGGAATATAGTGGCAGAAGAGAGTCATTTCAGCGTGGTGAAGGTCAGGGAAGCATTTAAGGAGGCAGAAATAGGGTGGGGGAGTAGGAAATGAGGGATGTCGCAGGAATGAAGAGAGTTTCCTGTGAGAGCAGCAAGAGGTAGAGCTCAAAGAGGAGGGATCACCTGCAAACGCGGACCACTCTTACATTGTGCAGGGCCTTAAATGCCAGGGTGAGTGGCATGTGGGGCTGCAAGTTGCCAGGCACTACCCGTTGTGTATTTTGGGTCAGCTCCTTACCCCCTCTGAGCCTCTGTTTCCTCATCTTTGGAGTGGATAGATGTACTAATCAACCTTCACTGTGAGCTATTTTGCAGATAATAAGTTCATCTATGTAAAATGCTAAGAACAGTACCATTTGTTATTATGATAAGTATTATTACCTGTGCACCCATGTCTGAGACTGACTCTTCAAGTTCCTGCTTTCCCTCCCACCCCAGCCCTCAGAGGCAGATAGTTAAGAGGAATAACAACTGAGAAAAGTAAAGAACATTTTAATTCACTTATTTATTCATTTATTACCATGACTGTCCTATCTAACATACCTCCCCTGGCAATTAGAATGAAAAAAATAAGTTTAACATTTTCCTTGAAGCAAGAAGGCATACTTAAATAATTTTAACAAAATGTGAATATTGAGTGTTCAGGACAGTGCAAGAACATTTGTTGACTGAATAAATACTTTCGGTCCCATAGGGAAAGAAATACGAAGAATGAAATAGAAACTGGGACAAGAGGAGCAGTCAAGGGTGAGGGGAGGCAGACGTTGCAAACTCCACGCGAGCAGAAAGCAAGAGCCTTCAGCTCTGATTCCTTTCCCAGCCACTGCATCTGCCCGAGGGAGCGATGGGGGCGGCAGGGGCTCGGACACCTTGAGAAGACTAAGCGAAGGAGAGTAGTTAGCCACCCAAAGAAAGACTGGACTATAAAAGTGACTTTCAAACTTTTGGTTAGCAGAAGCCTTTTTTCCAGTGAATCTGTAAGCACAAGCCCATTGTATAAAAGAGGGGTGAAAAATAATAAATAAATAAATAAATAAATAAATAAATAAATAAATAAATAAATAAAATAAAATAAAATAAAATAAAATAAAATAAAATAAAATAAAATAAAATAAGCCAGGCCTCAAGCCCTGCCCTTTCCCCCAAACCTTCTGGCAACATCTGAGGCCCCTGTGCAGAACTCGGGCTCTGTGGAGCAAGTTTGAAAATCACTGGTGGAGATGGCTCTGAAGGCCCTTCAGACCCGTGAATGCTGCGAGTCTGTGCTTTCTGCGGCTCCTCCATCCGAAGAGCTGCAGGAAGTGGCAAGGGGAGAGAACCACAATTTCCTACTTGCCAAGTCAGTTGTGGGCAGATGGCTGGGGAGGAAAGTGGGCCCCCGGAAGCTCCAAAGAGACAAGCAGGAGGTGAAGTTTTTTTCAGGGATCAGGAGCTCAGGCCTTAGAGAGTCAGAATTGTGCCAGGGTCAGAGTGTTCCTGCACCTGACACCTTGTCCGCGGCTGGGGACTTGAACACAGCAGGCTCCTCTCACCAACTTCCCCAAAGGGAAAAATATTGGCAACTTTCTTTTTTTTTTTAAGATTTTATTTATTTTTAGAGAGAGGGGAAGGGAGGGAGAAAGAGAGGGAGAGAAACATCAGTGTGTGGTTGCCTCTCACGTGGCCCCCTCTGGGGACCTGGCCCGCAACCCAGGCACGTGCCCTGACTGGGAATCGAACCGGCGACCCTTTAGTTCACAGCCCGCGCTCAATCCACTGAGCTATACCAGTCAGGGCCTTTTCTTTTTTTCTTTTTTTTTTTTTAATGAGTTGAGTTGAATTTATTTGAGCCAAAAGATGACCTCTAGGGAAGCAAGACCTCGAATGCTCCTGTAACTTGCACAGATCTGAGGTGTGTCATCAGCACTTGGAGTTAACTCTACAAATTGTGAACCCTGTGTTACAGGTCCTTTTTTATCCTTGATGACAGCTCTTTAAAATGAACGCTTTTCATCAAGCTGGAAAACTAAAACAAAGAAGTGGGAGCACTGGGCAAGGGTGGACCTCAGAAACAGTGCAATTGCTGGGGTAGTCAGGGCAGTGGACAGAGGTGAGGGACCCTTCTCATTGTGACATTGGGCATCTGAGGCTGGGTAGGGTGAGAAGATGGAGCTGATAGCTCTTACCCCTCAGCTGCTGTTGCTGGCCTGGACCTTGCCCTCAGACACGAGGTCCTGAAGCCAGGAGGTTCCAGGACTACATTTCTATGTGAAAACCTGACATTTTTTCTGGGTTGGGTCTTCCAAAGTACATGTGACTCCCCAGCCACACACAGATCTGCCTTGTCCCTGGTTCCCCCTTCCCCACTCCATCTCCCACCCTCCCCCAAACAAACTAGACAATAATGTCTAAGAGAGAATATTTGCCAAGATTGTTTGTGACCCAAATTTCTGCCCTGAGAAGAGCAGCCTGCCTAGTTGGAAGCAAATACTCAGGTTCTTCTGGGAAGGCACAGAAACAGCTGGTTGGCTCAGTCTGTCACTGTGGCCAGGGTCCAGTCTCCAGGGCTGTGTGGAGACAGCTTTGACTCTTCCGAAACATTTGTATTTCAGCAGCTGGGAACAGACATTTTCTCTCTTCATCGTAGGCTCAGCCGGCCCACACGCCTACATCCTCCCGTTGCACACACAGCAGACATAACCCCTCCCCTGCACACATACATGGGCTCAGGTACGTGTCCAGACACACAGGCATACACGTCCCCGAGTAGACAGACAAGAGCACAGACAGAGCTCACCTGTTTCTCCCGAGTAACGCCCCAGTATATCTGTCTGCTCACTTGACATCTATTTCTCCTTGTCTGAGGTCTCCTGAGCACATCCAACGTAGCATGTCTCAGGCTGGATCTTACCTTCTCCGTAAATTTGCCCCTCCACACCAGTTTGCCCCGGCTCCATAAAAGCACTCACTCATGCATTCTACAGATATTTACAGAGTACCTCCTATTTGCCAGATTCTGTTTTAGGTACTAGGGAACAAAACAGTCCTTCATCTTGTGTTGCCAACAATCTGGCGGGGGAAACAGACAGTAAACAAAAATGTAACATATGCATGTGGTGATCAAGTCCTGGAAGAAAATTCCTATTAAGGGAGTGAAGAGTGACAGAGAGGCCTATGTTAAATCAGATCATCAGAGACGGACTCTGATTACGGGACATTTGAACAGAGCCCTGAATGAAGGGAGAGACGGGCCGTGAGGGTATCTTGGCACAGGGCATTCCTGCTAGAGGGGACAGCACATGCAAAGTCCCCGAGGCAAGGGTGTGCTTGGCGTGTTCAGGAAACAGCAAGGAGGCCAGAGGGGCTGGGACGGAGCCAACAGTAGGAGACGAGGGTGAAAGAGCCAGGGATGATGTGCAAGGTCTGGTGAGAATTGTGGACTTGGCTCTGAGTGTGACCGGAAGCCATTGGAGGGTTTTCAGTGAGGGATAGGTGACTTGGTCAGATTTGCTAAAGGAACCCTGGCTGCTGCACGGAAACGAGGGCCAGAGGGGAAGCAAGAAGGCGTTTAGGAGGCTGCTGCAGTGGAGGGACAGCAGTGACAGGGACTAGGGAAACACAATGGAAATGGTGACAACTGATTGGATTTAGGATGTTTTCTGAAGGTAGAGCCAACAGGATTTGCAGATGGATACAAAGATAACTAAAAGATGACTCCGATCATTTGTCCTGAGCAGCTGAGTGAAGAAGCCAATTGCAGTTCCGTCCACCCAGATGGCGAACTGCAGGCAAGAGCAGGCGTGCAGGAGAGATCACAGGGTAGCTGGACTTACAAGTTTAAAGGACCCTGTTTGAGGGACGTCCAAACAGATGTACCGGGTAGTCAGCTACTGTTCAGAGGAGCGTTAGCTCACTGGGCAACATATAAGTAGAATTTATGGCCATGGGATTGAACGAGATCACCTTAGGAGTGCTTAGGTAGAGAAAAGGTCTGATGCAAAAGATGAGGAAGTGCGGAGAGTCCGGCAAATGTGCCTTCATACTTGAATTGCCCCAGCCAGAAAACTGTTGAACTTCCTGGACGGCTCCCTCCCCATCATGGCCGAATTCAGAGATTTTCAACCGGTGTGCCATAAGAATTTTGCAAACATGCACTACCTGACACTTTAGTCAGGGGCACTGACCTCTTTTTCTTTAGACCGTCAAATTAAAAAATGACAACCGCCAACATAACAATAGCTGTCCAGTGTCAATGAATCAAAATTATAACAACCTTTCTTATCAGAGCGGCAAAAACTACATTTTTTGGTGTGCTGCAGAATTTAAGTAATTAGTTTGTGTGCCTTGAAACGAAAAAGTTGAAAATCACTGACCTAATCCAGTTTATCCCCATGTCTTGTCAATTCTACCCCCCCGAACATCTGGGACTTCTCTCCATCTCCCCTTCCATTGTGTGGTCCAGGCCGCCATCATCTCCCACCTGGATCACTGCTACATTCTCCCAGCAGGCCTTCCCTATCCACTTTGCTCCCTCTAATCTGCCCTCCCCATGGCAACCACAGTGATCTTTTTTTTTTTAAAGATTGTATTTATTTACTTTTAGGGACAGGGGAAGGGAGGGAGAGAGGGAGAGAAACATCAGTGTGTGGTTGCCTCTCACGCGCCCCCTACTGGGGACCTGGCCTGCAACCCAGGCATGTGCCCTGACTGGGAATCGAACAGATGACATTTTGGTTCACAGGCCGGCACTCAGTCCACTGAGCCACACCAGCCAGGGCCCACGGTGGTCTTTTAAAAATGCAAACCATGTCCCTCACTGCCTAAAATCCTTTAATAACTTACCAATTCTTTTAGTGTTAGTCCAAAATTCTTAACATAGTTTACAAGACCCTGTGTGGTCCTTTCCTGGCTAACCTCACTTCCTGCAACCTTCATCGGCAGTTGGCAGTGCCACTGTTTCTCCAAAAGACCACGTGAAGCACTTAGCACACAGGGCTTGGCACTTAGTAGGCACTCAGTAAATGTCAGCTACCATTATTGTCCTACCTCTGGGCCTTCACACATGAGGTTCCTATTTGGGATGCTCTTCCCAGTACTCTTCTGACTAACTCTTACCCTTCCTTCAAGCCTGTATTACTTTTCTGCTGCTGCATAACAAATTACCACCAACTAAGTAGCTTAAAACAAGATAAATGTATTTTCTCATAGTCTCCAAGAATAGGCACTTTTTACCTGGGTCCTCTGCACAAAGCTGAAATCAAGACCAGCTGCATCTTCATCTGAAAGCCCAACTAGGGAGAGATCCACTTCCATCGATCCCTTGGGTTGTTGGCAGAATTTACTTCCGTGTGGTTGTAGGACTGAAGCCCCATGGTCTTGCTCACTGCCAGCCAAGCACCACTCCCAGCTACTAAACTAGAGCCTCTCTCGGGTCCTTGCGTGCGGCTCCCTCCGTTGGCTCCCTAGCACGGCAGTTTAGCTCTGCCAGGCACCTGCAGGATCTCTCTCAGGCCTCAGATCTCTTGCTTCAGTAAGGGCCCTTTGAACAGGCCCGCCCAGGATAATCTCCCTTCTGATTAACTCAAAGCAACTGATCGGAGACCTTAATTACACCTGTACAATCTCTGCCCCCCTGTCATAAACCTAATCACAGGAGTGAAATCTGTCATATTCCCAGTCCCACCCACACCCAAGGGGAGGGGGTGACATAGGAGGGCATCACCACCAGGAGCTGGGAATCCTGGGGTCCCTCTTAGAATTCTGTCTGCCATGAGGTCTCAGCCTAAAGTCACTTCCTCCAAGAGACCTTCTTTGACCCCAGATCTAAAATAGGTCCCACTTTAGCCCCGACCAGTGTGGCTTAGTTAGCTGGGCATTGTCTGGCAGGGTGTAGGGTCGCCAGTTCAATTCCAGGTCAGGACACATGCCTGGATTGCCGGTTTGGTCCCCGGTCAGGGCATGTAAGGAGGGTAGCCAATCAATGTTTCTCTCCGTCTCTTTTCCCCTCCTTTCTCCTCTCTCTAAAATCAAAAATAAAAATAAATTTAAAAATTAAAACAAAATAGGTCCCACTTTGTATTCTTCCATATTATGCTGTAGGTTTCTTTCCTGGCACCCATCACAAATTGTAATTGTAAACTTACTTGTATTATTATTTGTGAGATGCATTTTTTGTTTGTTTGATTCTCTCCCCTTAGCCCTGGGAGCTCCATGACAGCAAGGATTTTGCTTTGCTCATCAGTGTTCCTGGTACCCAGCAGGGCAGTTGGCAACGGTAACTCATCAAGTGAGTGGATGGTGAAGAGAGGAGCAAATCAAGGCAGGGATTAGCCCACTCACATATTTGATAGAAATGAGAAGGGATGTAGGACTGGTTAAGCCAGGTCCTGGGATAAGCACTCCACTCTCTTTAATCTTATTTAATACTCACTGTTACTATTAGTAGCCCCATTTTACAGGGTGGGGGTGGGGGGGAAGGCTCAGAGAGGTTAACCTTCTTGCCCAAAGTCACACAGCAGGTAACTGAAAGACCCAGGATTCAAACCCAAGATTGTCCTCGGTGTAAATATTGGGAACCTTCTTCAGATTCAAAAGATCTGGTTGGAGAATTGGATCTGCCACCACTCACTGACCACGTGAACTGGCACAAGTCACTTCCGTTGTATGTTTGTGAAGTGGGGTGGTCATACCTACTGAAGAATGATTGGCAGAAGTAAGATCATGTGTATAAAGTTGTTTAAACATAGCAGATGGTCCATAAATGTGGTGATTATTACCAGCCAAAGGGCCACCCTCAGCTGAAAAGAAAGGCCCAGTAGGTTGTCCCAGGAGGATCAGGAGGACATGAGGGAAGGGAGCTCAGAAAGAGAAGCCTATGACTGAGGGTCTCAAGTGGACCTGCTTGGTGTAACCCACAAACAAAAATCTGGATTTGTAGAGACTTACATGGAAACCAGTCTGCAGGGGACCATTTGCTGAACGGAATCGTCCATCAACTGGCCTCCCTCTCCAAAGCCCAGGGCATTCCTGGGACAGGTCGGGGCAGGACCTTCAAAAGCTTAGGGAGTCCCTGGCAGGGAAGGCATGAGCTCTGGGTCCTGGACTCCAGGGGTCTGGGCCTCCACTGTCCTCTGCCTCTGCCTTTCCAGGATACTCGTCACCACAGGAGAGACTCATGGGAAAGGGGTGGAGCCAGAAGAGGGAGAGCTGAAAGGCCAGGCCATCATCAGGATCCAGGGGTACAAATGTCCCCTCCCGTCAGTGTCTTAAGTTCCACCTTGGGTTCACTGCATAGGTCTCCTTAACACCCTCCCCTCTACTACTGCCTTCAGCCCACAAAGTCAGTGTTAGTAAAACGTTCTCACATCTTCTGCCTCTGTGACCTGGAACAGCCCAGAGCCCTGGCTGGAGGTTCACTCAGAAATGGAGTTGAACTGGGACAGGGTGTGCTCAGAACTGTGCTGCTGCCCTGTTACATGATGGCACCCCTGAGCTGGGATGCTTGAGGGACGGTGCAGCTGGAAGAGACCTTGAGGTTCTTCTGCTGAACAACTCAGTTTGGCCATGAGAAAACCAAGAGCCCAGGGAGAGAGAGGGCTTGCCCAAAGTCACACAGCTGGTTGAGAAGCAGGCTAGAGCCCGTCTGTTTCTCTTTACTGACTTTGCTGCTCCTTTGGTTCTCCTCTCTGAGAAGCAGGAGAGATCATGGGGCAGAGGAGTGAAACCATTTCCCTCTGGGCCTCTTGCTCTTCATCTGTTAAATGGGAATAATTATGCTTCCCTGCCAACACCCCCACTTGTTCATGAAGCTTTGGTGAGTAAATACAGGGTAAATGACCGCGGTGGCAGAACAGTCTACCTGGCAGCAACGGGCCCCCAGATTGGAGGAGACTGTGAGGGATCTGAGGGTAGGCAAGGCAGATGGGCCCAGAAGATGTGGGTTCACTTTGTCATCCTCCCCAGGTGGGGCTCAGGCCTGGGTTGCCATGGATACCGTGTCCCTAGAGCATCAGATCCAGAGCGTGCAACGCCACATCAGCTTCCTGAAAAAAGAGCAGATGGCCCTGCTGCGGGACCTGCACCTGGAAATCCTGAGGCTGCAGAAACGCTGCTCAGGTGAGGCCAGGAGGGTCGGCTGCGTGGTTGGGCGGCAGGGGAGGCTGTCATCCTCACAATCATTGTCTCTGATGCGGGGTCCACTATGAGCCTCTCAAGCCTCACAGCATTCCTGCTAGGTGCGTGTTCATCACCCATTTTTCTGAATGAGGAAACTGAGTCTCAGTGGGGTTAGAGATGAGTTTCAAGGCAAAGGGTTCTGGTTCGGTAGCAGAGGAAAACCTGGAACCATTCCTGGGAATTTCCTGTCCCTTTCTAGTCAGTGTTCATGGAGTGCCTCCCAGCCCTAAGAAGCCCTCCATCTAGGTGGGGAGACACACACACACACACACACACACACACACACACACACACACACACAGGGAGAATATTAAGATATATGGAAAATAAACAGGGCTGACGGGAGTTCCTGGGCAGGATCACGTCCAGCTTGAGGTGCAGGTGATGGAGAAGGGGACCAGGCATCCCGGGCTCCCCAGAGGTGGGAAGCATTTCCACTCCCTCCAGGCTGAGAAAGATTTAGACATGCTGAGATGTTAGGGAGGGGTGGGGGCAGAGAAAGCATTCCAAATGAAAGGAGCAGCATGGCAAAGTCCTTAGGAAGGAAACCAAAAGCTTAGGAAAAGTTTAATTTGATGGATGAAGCTGAGCTTAAAGGAGACTGGTGAGAAATACGGCTGGAACCAGATCATGGCAGATCTTAACAAATACCAAGACAGCTAAGAAGTTTGGCCTGTCCTCTTGGGTAGCAGGGAGCCGCAGAAGGTTTTTGATCAGCACCGTGCTGCCTTAGGAAACTCAGCCTGGCAGTTGTGTGGAAGGTGAGTTGGTGGGAGAGGGAGGCAGTGGGAGTCCGGGCAGGGCTGATGGAATGATGCAGAGGAGAGATGAAAGAGCGTGGAAAGAGGAGGGCCCATGGGAAGCAGATGGAAGGAAAGGACTTGGCAACCACCTGCATCTGTGAGCAGGACAGAAGAAGGCACTGAGGACGAAGCTAAATCCCAGGCCTGACGTCCCTCTTGGGCCTCAGCTGACTGGCCCTCCCCAGGGCCTGGGGCTCACCCAAGCCAAGTCTCCCAGTGCAGGCTTCAGGCCAGGGACTCACAGTGCGTCTCAGCTGGAACAGCCCAGCTTCCTTATCATAAAAGTAGGTAAATTGAGGCCCAGAGAGAGAGAGACTCACACAATATGTTAATGGCAGAATTAAGATCAGAACCCAAATCTCCAGACTTCTGGTCCTGTGTGCCTCTGCAGTTTTCTACACATTCTCTCCCCAAGATGGTCAGATTTCTATCACCCTTCCAACCTCTCCTCATGGGAGGCTCTCCATTCTCCAGAGGGAAACTGAGGCCCAGAATGTTCGAGCGACCTACCTGGCTTCTCACTTTGGCAAGAAAATCTGTTTCTCCTGACTCTTAGCCCCCACAGACCCCTCCCACTCCATGTGCAGGTTCAGCTGCCACATGCCAAGGCCAGGCTCCCCCCAAGCTCCCCAAAGCCTGCACGGCAGCAGAGCCAGCCCCACACCGACTCACCCCTGCCTGGCGCCGCTTTTTCACTGCAGTAACATTAAAGGAAAATTGAAATGAGCCAACCCTAACAGCCTATAGCTCTTCCTCTAGTTTCTTTTTATTTTGCCTTGATTCTAAAGACCTGGGTCCTTCCACTCAGGACACAGGCCAGGATCCCAAGAAAGTGTAATAGGAACAGAGGGCCCTCTGCCCCTATCATCCTTCTCAGATTGGTGTGGGCCTGCAGTCTCTACGTTATTGATTAAGGGGATAAAAATAACTCTGGCTGGTGTGGCTCAGCAGATTGAGTGCTGGCCTGCAAACACAAAGGTCGCCAGTTCGATTCCCAGTCAGGACACATCCCTGGGTTTCAGGCCAGGTCCCTGGCTGGGGGCAGCTGGGAGCGTGCGAGAGGCAACCAATCGATGTATCTCTCACACATCAATGTTTCTCTCCCTCTCTTTCTCCCTTCCTTCCCTTCTCTCCGAAAATAGAAAATAAATTTTTTTTTAAAAAAAGGAACTCCGGGCTGGCCTAGGACAGTCACTCTTGGGGCCAAAATGACTGAATATAGCCCTCCTTACAAGGGGTGGGGGAGTAAGAAGAGAGCCAGAACAAAAGAGATTTTTTTTAAAAAAGAGAGAGATGCAAGAGGGCTCAGGAGGCTAGGAAGGGGATGGGAGAGAGGAGGGGCCGGTGTAGTAGCTAAGGGGCAGGGTGCTGGGAGAACCTGCCAAAAAGAGGTGAAGACTCAGAATGAAGGGCTTGGGGGTGGGTGAGTGTGCTCTGGGTGGTGGGGCAGCTGGATGACAACAAGAATTGCCCCTGTGTGTTCAGCGCTGACTCAGGCCTGGGCTGAACCCTCTGTTTCTTTCTCTCGTCTAATCCCAGCAACAGCCCCGTGTGAGGCAGGAGCAGTTCTGTCCCCATTCTGCAGAAGAGAAAACTGAGGCTCGGAGAGGTGCTGGCCCAAGGTCACAGTGCATCCAACCTCACAGAATGCTCTTCTAAACTGAGGGAACTCTGACCAGAAGATGAGCAGGGAGATTTGATGGATGGGAGAGTGGGGTTCAGCTGAGATTCATCTCTCCTCCCCCAGCTCCCGTGATTAAGGACCATGAGAAACCAGCCCACAGGGAGTTAATGGTAGAGCCAAAGTCCCTGGGCTGTGTCCCTGAACCTGCTCCATGTTCCCTTGAGCTACAGTGCAGGGCCTTGGGGGAGGAGCCAACTTGGTCCCAGGAAGCCCTGAGGGTAGAAGCATCAGTGTCCTCCAGGGGCCCTAGGAAGGAGGTTCAGGCTCGGGTCACAGCAAAAGCCCCAGGTACCCCAGCTCTCTGTCTCCTAGCAACAGCTGGCCTCCCCAGGGAAGGCACCTCGGCAAAGACCCTGATCTCTAAAAGAGCAGAGAAGAGGGGCTGGCAGAGAGCCCACGGGCTATCTCTGCAGGTGCTGCTGCAGGGGTGGTCCCCAAGATGCCTTTACCTTCTCCCACCCCACGTCCACACCTTTTCCCTCTGGGCACCCGACTGAGCTGCAGGTACACAAAGGTGCTCCTGAGTAGGTGCCCTCATCCAGGCAGCCGTGGCTCCCCAGCTCCCTCATGCCCCTTTCCCAGCTACGGGGGGAGTGAGCAGACTCGGCTGGCCGAGGGATAGGGCTTTCTGGCCTGTAAGGAATGGGGCTGAGAGGACAGGCAGGCAGAGAGGTGTGGACTGGCTGCCAGTGCTGAGGAGGAAATTGCTCAGGCACTAGCACCCTTGGCAGGCTCCCTGGCTGTCCTGCACCCCCAGTGCCAAGCCACACACATGATGCCAAGAGCCCTGCAGGCTTTTCATCACCAGGTGGCGCTGTCCTGGTGGAGCTTGGAGGACCCCGGGCTGGAAAAGGGCCAGGGCTGGTGTCCAAAAAATAACATTGGCGCAGCAGTACTGGCTGTGAAAACAGTGGAACACGTGTGTCCTGTTGGTATGTAGCTACTGCCTTGAGCCCCCTCCAGTGGCCCCTCACATCCCAGGACACTCCAGCTTTCCCGCATCCACCAACTAAACACTAAAGCATCTGTGCTCTGGGCAGTAGGGGGTCCTTCAGACCAACTCTGATTGGTTGGCATGTTAAATATTTGTACATCACGCCCGAGAAGGAACAACGCTCACCCAGCCCCCAAAGCAAGCCAGGCTTCTCAATTCCACCAAGGTTGAACTAACCCCCAAGTCTGGGCCACAAAGCTTGCACTGGAAAGATCTCTGGGCTCAGAATCAGGCAGATCGGGCTCAGGCTGTGCTTTGGCACCTTTCTTTACCTCTTCCCCTCACTGGGCTCTAGTAAAGTGGGTAAGGGGCTGATCTGGATGCTTTCTAAGGGTCTGTATTGCCACTTTTCCCACCGTGATTCCCTGGTGTGGGTGTGTGGTATATACAGAGTCCAACACAAATAACATCCCTTTTTTATTACAAAATCTTATATTGCAAAATCATAAGCATATAATTCTGTAACATAACACTCACACTCAAGCACACCATATAACATTTTAGGTGAAAGGTTCAAATTAAAACCATAGATGATTACACCCATATTACTGCCCTACCAACACTCTCAAGCGGGCGTTACTTCTGTGCACCCTGTGTCTGTATCACACATACAACTATCTTTTCTTTTCTCTCCCCCAGAGCTAACCCATGACCTGGAGATGCGAGAGGCCCAATCCCACCAGCAAGGTAAGAGGGTGACTGATGGGGAAGTGTGATGGGGGCCCAACAGGTCACCTTTCCCCACCAGTTAGTAGGACCCAAGCCTTCTCTGTCCCTAGTCCAGACTTGGAGACAGCCACTCCTCAGCGTGTTGAGCACAGTGTAGGATGTAGCCCCACCTGTCCATTTTGCTGCGTGACCTCGTAAACAGCCCGCACCACCACGCACAGTGCCCTGCATCCATGTTCCTGGCAAAAGGAGGAGAAGGAAAGCACAGAGGAGAAGGTGTCCAGGAGGTCCACTCGGCCGGAGCATTCCTCATCTTCCTCACCAGTCTCTCCCACCCTTGCACAAGTGATTCCCACGATCAGTGTCCCTATCCTCCAGGATGCTGAGTGTCAAGATGCAACACGATGACAGTATGAGGTCTTTGACTTCAAGGAACTGAGCCTAGAAGAGACAAGGGGCACATGCACATTAGCACACCCTTCACTTTACAAAAGCATGACTTCTGGCCAGCATAACAATTCCACTGAAAGATTTTTTTTTTTTTACAAATGATTACTTCCCCCATAAAATGGCAGGTGAGGCGGGGAGATGATAGTAAGTGGATACACAGTTTCAGCTTTGCAAGAGAAAGTGCTAGAGCTCGTTCTGGTTCTGCAACACTGTGAGCATACGTGACACTAGGGAACTGTGCACTTAAAAATCAATAGGATGGTAAATTTTGTTACTTTTACCAGAAATAAAACTTTTTTTTAATAAAAAGGGTTGCATTGTTGAGATCTTAATCACCAGACTATACAATCTCTAAATATCAGAACTGCGTGGTACCCATTGTCTCAAAGTACAAGACACGTTACTTGACATGGGAGGGATTCCATGACTGCTTCACTGAGAACGAATCACAAAAACTGTTTCTTAGGCAGGAGAGATTTCAGGATGGACTCCCTGCTGTCCTGATGTGCTGCTTATAGTTCAAGAGCTACAGGTCAAGAGTTAGGGGCGAGAAAGCTGGAAATTTAAGGTGAAAATGTTAGGAGCCCACAAAGGGATTTGTGTGTATGTGTATAAAGATCTAAACACTTAACAACTTGAAAGAATTCTCACTTCTTCAAGTGGCAACTATGGGCGACCTTTTGTCACCTTTCAGCTACCTATGTCTCCACACTCACTCACTCACACGTGCCAATCTCGGATGCTGTTCCTGCTGAAATGGAGCTAACAACCCAGGAGCAGGGTCCTCAACTCTGAAGGTCCACTAGGACCATCCGGGAAGATTTAGAAAGTGCCGCTTCCCATGTTCAGAGATTCTGATTCAACCTGTCTATGGTAGGGCCCAGGGACCCTTTTTTAAAGCTCTCTGGATGGTTCCAATGTATATCCTGAGTTCTGAAACCCCGTGCCGCGGGCAGAGGCAAGCAAGTAAACAAAAACGTAGAAAATGCAGTGAACCCTGTCTCTGTGAGGGGGCATGCCAACCCCTTCCCTGCCCACACTCCCTGTCCTTTCAGTCCCTCACTCTTGCATGTCTCTCCCACCACAGGGCTTTTGCACAACTTGTTCCCTCTGTCCCGAGCACTGTCCTGTCCCCTCTTCACTACTGCTGTTCATCCTTCAGAGCCTAGCCCAAGTTGCTCTTCTGCTGGGAAGCCTTCTCTGATTAGGCCACATTCTCCTTTAGTCATGGCATTGGTACGTGGCACATGGCACATACGAATCTCACCTTCATTTGTAACCACGCCCTGTACTTCTCCCACTATGCCTGCTGTAAGCTTCCCGAAGAATATTTGCTTATCCACCGTAGCCCCAGGGCCTAACACAGTGCGCAAGGTAAGGTCTCCACAAATATTTGTGGGGTAAATAAAATGGTCAGGGAGAGTTCCAGGAGTGTCCAACCTTTTGGCCTCTCTGTGCTGCACTGGAAGAAGAATTGTTGTCTTGGGCCACACATTAAATATGTTGCGACATAGGTTATCACCAAAAGAATCTCATAATGTTTTAAGTAAATTTACGATTTTGTGTTGGGCCACATTCACAGCCATCCTGAGCTGCAGGTCGGACACCCCTGAAATCCCAAGAATTGGAGGAGCGGGCAAGCAGGATAGACGCAAAGGGCCTGAGGAGGAAACAGGGAGGCTGATGTGCCCGCGGGGAGTGAGAGAGAGCTAGGGAGTCGCAAGGCTTTGCTGGGGTGGTGGGTGAGCTGCCCTCACCATCACCTCTCTTCTCTGTCTCCCCTTTCCAGAGGCGGCGTCGCGGGAGCTAGAGAACAGGTGCCGGGAGCTGGAGTCGCAGCTGGCGGAGCGGGCGGCGGCCAACTCCGAGCTGCGGCGGGAGGTGGCGCAACGCGAGGCGCTGGTGTCCGCGCTGCGCTGCAGCCTGCGCGCGGAAGAGCGCCGCTTCCTGGAGGAGCTGCGCCGCCGCAGTCACCGCGCCACCGTGCTGGGCACCGAGTTACAGAAGCATACCGAGGCGGCCGCCTACCTCTCCTGCCAGCTGCACGCCGCACGCCAAAGACTGCAGACGCCGCGCCCGGGCCCCGGAGCTGCAGCTGAACCCCGACCCCGCCGGCGCGCACAACGGGCTCGCCGCCCGCCCGCTACGGAGGCCGCCGCCAAGGGCCCCCCTGGTCGGGACTGGGCTTCCTGGGACCGCGCGGCCTGCGCCTGGGACGACACCGATCCTATGCCCGACCCCGCGCTCTTCCTCTACGCCCGGAGGCCTCCGCGGCCCAGCGGCCGCAGCCCGCGCCAGCCACCACCCCAGGAGCCCCCGGACCAAGCCGACCCACCGCCTGCGCCCAGTGCGTCCAGTGCGCCCGGGGCCCCGGAGTAGGCGCGGCGCTGGCGGGGCGGCGGTGAGTGGGAGAGGCCGGCCCGGCTAGGGATGCAGCCCGGCCCTTGCAGACAGGTCCTGGGGGGCCGAGGGAGCCGGTCCCTCCTCCAGGCAGCGGGCCGAGGCGGCCCCGGCTCCTCCATCCCTTCCAACTGCCCCCCGTCTTTTGTATTTCCCAACGTTCCCGAAGCTTCGAGCTCTCCCCTCACGCGAAGGAGCTCCTCTGCGGGGCTCCGTGAGTGCACCTTTTTGGTAGAGGACTCGCGAGACTGTTCATTAACTGATCCCCGCTCTGCCA
>VMDR010001942.1:62569-105947 GCA_007922815.1 Macrotus californicus
GCCCCCCCCCCCCCGCGGCCTCCCACAGCCCCGCACGGCTGCCCTTCCCTCCAAGCCTTCCTCCTAGGAGAGGCTCGGGTTCAGGGGCTAGAGGCTGGACCTTTCTCCTCGGAGCCGCTTCTCCTCCCCCCACGCCGCTGATAGGTCCATACAGGTGAGCACCTAACACTTTAGAAGACACCTCCTCCCAGAACCTCTGGTGGGGAAAGGATTGCCTGATGGAAGTCTAAACTTCTGGAAGGTAGCGCCACAGTCCCGTAGCATTTCAGGTGGGCTTGGTGGCTGAGCCTAGCCTAGAGCTGTCTCCAACGCAGTTCCCCCACAGGATGCCAACGGAGGGATTTAGACTGGGAGCCGTGTGGGGAAGTGAGGGACACTCAGGTCTCCCTCACTGAGGGGCAGAAACTGCCTTCAGGAGGTAGCTGGGAGTCTGAAAGCGCCCTGGGAGTTTTCCTAATCCGGTGTTTTGGTGTTAATTTCGCCCAGCTTCCTCATTAGCTGGATGCACCCAGAGGTTGGAGGAAGGACCTGGCTTCCTGGAAGTGACCGTTGATAGAGGTTTGAGTTTGATGGGGAGGGAGTTCCCAGCCTGGCCCCCTCCAGGGATGTCCCAGTGCTGTCAGACCTGACAGTGGTGGGGTGCCCAGAGCCCTTCTGTCTAAGCTGAGGAGTGACAGAATGGAAAGTGAAATGTCCCGCCTGCTCACTGCCTTTCTGCCCTGCTCTGCTGTCATGACCAAAGGCAGTTTCCGGCTCAGCTCTGTCCTCACCCCAAGTCCAGCCTAGAAAGAAAGACAAGCCCCACCCCCAAGCCATCCTCCTTCTGTCGGTCCTGCAGGTCCTGCATTGAGTCCTAAGTGCCTGTGAGGTCTTCCGAGGACTGCAGAGGGCGGCGCGGGGCAGGGAGGGGTCTCTCTTTTTACCTCACTCGCAAACACCGCATCCTGGCAGGTCCTGACCCTGGCCGAGGCCGAGCACACTCTGTGTCACCCAGGGACCCATGAGGGGAGCAGAGCCAATCTCTAGGTGAGATCAGCCTTTCTCCCATCACAGCCCCCATGAAGAAGAGGGGGAATCCCCAGTCATACCCTCTTTCACTCGGTATGTTAGAGGGAGGGGGAGGTCGGCCAGAAGCAAAGCCCAGGCGCACACTCCCAGCCCACATACACGCAGTGCCTGCCCCAGCCTGCCACACTCAGGACTGCTGAGACCGCTGAGCAATAACCAGCCTGGTCGAGGTGTCCAGCCACTGGGATGCAGAGGCCAAGGTGTTGGCACCCTTGGGACAGACAGTGCTCTCCAGTCTAACTTAGGTCCCCTGTGTCTCCCCTCCAGGGTGTGTAACTCAGTGTACCCTGTCACCCCCCTTTCACAGCGGGACTGGGTGAGGAGGCCTCTCTCCTCTCTTGGCTGCACTCACTTGAAGAGCCCAGAGGACTGTGGAAAGGAGGGGAAGGGTGCCTTTCTGGAGGTACCCACCCAAACCCTCATCTTTACAACCACACTTTTGGGGTGAACAGGGTGACTTTGTTATGTTGATTCTTCTACAGAGATGGTGAAGTACTTTAGCCACCCACCCACTAAAAGCCATAGCTACCCCCACCTGGCCTTCCCCCTAGCTCTATAGCAATAGCCCTTTTCTCCTTCCCTCCTGAACCCAAGGTGTCCATCTGGGGACCCCTACCAAACCCCCACCCCAGGGATCCTCAGATGACCCGCCTGCCTCTCCCGAAGTGACCCCGATCAGCATCTCCCAACTCCTGTCCCTCTTCCAACAACCAGAGGTAATGACAGTTCATTGCCTGTGGGGTGCTTGGAGATCCCCCAGATGAAAGGCTGTGAGTGCTGGGGCGGCTGACTCAACTCTCCGCCTGGGAAAGGAAATAAGACAAACCTTCCCACTGCACTCAGAGAGCTGGGGCGGAAGCTGAGGCAGACACAGGTATCCAACTTTAACAGACATTCCCTTTTCCCATCCCTTTCCTGGACTAGAGACTCCCCTCCACCCCTCTGCCCTGCCCCAGGTTTGGAACAAAACCCTCAGGGAGCAGAACGGGACTGGAGACAGTGGCCTGCCCTCAGCTTCTGGTCCTTCCCCACCCCTCCCCTAGCCTGGGGGACCCACTCTGCCAAAGGAAGACCTCCCCAAACTAAGCTTGGAATGCTTAGGTGACAAGAAGGGAAAGGACTTTCTTCATCCCTTTTCTCTGCCACACAGATCCCATTGGGGGAGGGGCGTGTTGACATGGATGATCAGGGACCCTAGCTGGAGCTCCCACCATACCCTGAGTGTGGACAGACCCAGGAAGGAGAGCTGCAGGTAGGGACCAGAGGGCAATACAGTGTGAGGGTCTGTGCCCCTGCCTCCCCATGTCCCACCCACAGTGGCCTGCAGTTTGGGAAACCAGTCCAGGGCTGATAGAGGGTAGCCCTTCCCCACATAAGCTGCAGAATGGAGGCCTTCTTTGTGGTGAAGAAGGAGGCCTAGGGGCATGGAGCACC
This sequence comes from Macrotus californicus, assembly GCA_007922815.1. Classification (NCBI taxonomy): domain Eukaryota; kingdom Metazoa; phylum Chordata; class Mammalia; order Chiroptera; family Phyllostomidae; genus Macrotus; species Macrotus californicus. The sequence goes on from VMDR010001942.1 coordinate 65,072, forward strand.
TCCTCAGTGCAGAGAGCTGGGGATCTCTAAGCACTTGCTCGTGGAGGTGCCAGCCTTGAATGGGAGACTGGCAGGCAGGGCAGAGGCATCCTGCTCCAAATTCTCTGTTGGCTGTGCTTTTTAATCCAATGCTTTTCAGAGTGTATTCACTCACCCACAGAAATAGAGCCCTGTGCTTTAGGGGTGATTGTCATATGCCTTATTCTTAATAAAATATCTGAAAAACACACAAGCCAGACCTCTTTGTGGGCACTCCACCGCACCCCACCCCTGTTCCCACAGGCGTCGGGGGGATATGGAGGAGACAGTGGTTCGGGAGTCAGCCAGTGGGTTGGGTGAGATGGGAAGCTGAGACTGTAGAGCACGCTCAGTGGACATTTCTCCCATAGGGAGGAAGGCACTCATCTAAGATGTGCCAGTGCTCGGGCCAGCCCTGTCCGTCTCTCCATGCTACCTCAATTCAAGTGAACAAGTGAGACCTTACGTCAGAGGCTCCTGGCCAAAGTTGGGAAGGATGGACTGGAAGTGCTCCATGCCTGGGATTGACCATTGTCCTGGCCCGGAAGGAATCCTGGTATTCTGGCATCTTTGGCCATGTTGGTTCCCTTCCCTGACACCCACCCGCATCTGATCCAGCTACAAGAAGCCCAGCATCCCAGGGAGGAGCCCTGCTCTTACCCTCCACTAATGGTGGTTATCCCGGGACTGCAGCTGGACAGCTCGGCACACCCAGCACCCAGAGAACTCCAACCTGCTCATTTAGTGTCAGTCCGTGTTGTGGATGGCTCTCGGATGGTGACCTTCAACCGCTGTGCCTCAAGAATTTTGAAAACATGCACTACCTGACTATTCAGTCAGGGGCACTGACCCCTTCTTCCTTAGTTTGTCAAATTAAAAAATGACAACAGCCCACACAACAATAGCTGTCCAATGTGAATGAATCAAAATTATACCTATTTTTTAGAAGATTTTATTTATTTATTTTTAGAGAGGGGAAGGGAGGGAGACAGAGAGGGAGAGAAACATCAATGTGTGATGGTCTCTGGTGCATCACATACAGGGGACCTGGCCCGGAACCCAGGCACGTGCCCTGACTGGGAATCAAACCGGCGACCCTTTGGTTCGCTGGCAGGCACTCCATTCACTGAGCCACACCAGCCAGGGCAAAATTATACCTATTTTTCGTCAGATCGGCAAAAACATATTTTTTTGGTGTGCCGCGGAATTTTAGGAATTAGTTTATGTGTGCCACAAGATGAAAAAGGTTGGAAATCACTGCTCCGGGAGAGAAAGCAGCAGCTCTGAGGCTGCAGGTGATGTACTAGTTTTGCCTGTACCCCTTCTGATAACAGGACCCATTGCTTCCTTTTGGGCAACTGCCCTTCTTCCATCTCAGACCAGGTGTGGGGGACTTGACCCCACATGTAACTGAAGTCAGGTAGGACACGCTGATGGGATTGACTCATGACTCAGTCCGAGCCAATGAGAGTTGATTTCAAAACTTTTACTGGAACCATTCATTCAACACACCAAATTAGGTGGTAGGGACCCAGCAGGGGACAAAACAGGACTACTGAGAAGGTCAAACTCTTGGGCGGCAAAAATGGTGGAATATCAGCTTGGAGGTCTGGCAGGCTGTTTGCCACCACAAAACATAGGGCATCCTGAGTATAAAGCTTCACAAAAGAAGCAGAATCAGTTGAGATGGAGACATTTCCTAAGAATTAAACCACCTGGATCCAGCTATGCCTGCAGCCCATATATCCTTGCCCTTTTCAGTTATATAGACCAATAAGCCCCCTCCCCCACCTTTGTATTGAAATGCTCAGCATTAATTTGTAGAGGGTTCCTACTTTTTATTTTAAACAATCTTAGAATTAAGGGAAAATTGCAGTAATAATACAGAGTTCCTATATATCCCTGTCCCAGCTTTCTCTTAACGTTAACATCTTACTTTATCATAGTACAATTATCAAAACCGAGACATTAACATTGGTAATGACTATTAACTAAACCACAGACCTTATTTGAAGTTCATCAGTTTCTGCACTAGGGCCCTCTTTCTGTTCCAGTATCCTATCCAGGAGCCTATTGCATTTAGTAATTTGCTCTTACTAAAGCTTATGAAAGACTGGTCTCCTCAATCTGTGACACACTTTTTAAAGCCATTTCGAGTTGAGTTTTAGTACCTGGCCAGCCTCAAGAGTCCTGTTGATGTCCAAGAACAATCAGTGGAATTAAAACAAGAGGACACAAACAATAAAACCCATTGAATAAAACAGTCACAGAGCTCTGGGGAGGGAGTGACCACTTCCAGCTGCCAGGACTAAGAAGGATTCTAACAGGCACAATGGTATCTAAATTTGACTTCATAGCCATGGGATGGCTCCCACATCTGTCCCCAGGACACCTCTCTCAGGGAAGCTGGCATGCAGAAAAGGTGAGAAGCTCACTCAAGGTCACATAGCGAAGTGAGAGATGGGGCTAGACTTGCAGCCACATACCCAGTGTGCCCCGCTGGGGCGGACAGGTAGGCAGGCCCAGACTGAGGCCCCTCTCAGTTCAATTCCTTGCTCCAGCCTCTGGGGACCAGGTGTGAACCCAGGATAGGCCGGGACCAGACCTGCAGCCAGCCCGGGAAGTAAGGCCCAGGTCTCTACTTGTCCTTGGCCTTTTATCTCCTGGGGCAACTAGAATAGGGAAGGCCAACCCCTGGATAAGCATTGGCCCAGGACTTTGGGGTCCCATGTATAATTTAAAAAAAGAAAGAAAAAGAAAATGAGAAAGAGAGAGAAGGGATTGGCCTCAGGGTCTTCCCACAGACCCCTGGGGGTGCTCTGCCGCGCCAGGCCGGTGTCACAGTGTGGGGTGAAGATGTGCGAAGTCAGCACCAGGTAACTCAGAAATCATCTATGCAACCACCTCATTTCACGGATCGGGACACTGAGGCTCAGGGTGTCTCGCTGATTTTTACCCCTTCCCTTCTGGCAGTTCTGCCCACACGGGTTTGGGGGTGACGGAGGTGGAGGATTTCCTTCGTTATAGGTTCCTAGATTAAGGCCAGTGAGGTAGGGAGGGGCTCCCTCCTGCTATCCAGAGGATTGGGAATTCTGAAAAGGTGGAGGGAAATAGGAATGCCAAGCTGAGCGGGTACATTCATCATAACAATAATTAGTGAGGTGGGAAGCTTTAAGCAAGCTAATTATGTAGGCTAGATCTAAGTCTCGATAAACCTCCCTCTTGGCATCTCTACCCAGGGGCCCTAAAGATGGGAAACTGAGGTGCTCAGGAGTACCACCCAGGCAGCCCTGCAGGTGGGGACTATGTAACAAGAGTCTGCTAGGGAAGGGAAGAGGACCCATGGAAGTCAAGTTACAGGTTCTAAGGCTTCTGGGACCCTTTAGTCACCAGCACCCATGCTGACCAGCGGGCACTCAAAACCCCTGACCATAATTAGGACGGCGGGGGGCGGTGGGGGGGGGGGGCAGGCCAGTGCCTTTCCAGGGTTCAGCCTCCTGGTTCTCAACCAGGAGTTGTGAAAATGATCTTAAGCTTAGGGTACAAAGGTCAAAGCATACAGTACACAAAGGGGATATCTGTGCGGAAAGCTCAATAATTATAAATAACGATGGAGATCAAAGGTGAAAGGCTGGGCTGCTAGAAACGCTCCCCCCTCAGCATCCTGTGGAGCCCTCAGAAGGACTGCCCGGCACTCCCTACACCCTGCTCATCCATTCAATCAGCAAATGAGCATTAAACACCTACAGTACTTCTGAGAAGATGCTGGGGATACTCAGATAAAGAGGGTGTGGTCCTTGTCTTCAAGAAGTTCCCTGGCCTATCAGCTGGACTCATCACTTGAGAACCAAACATCCCAGTTTGGCCAAGACAGTCTCAGTTTATGCCTGTTGACCCAATGTCATTGTTAACAGTATCCACTTCCACTCTCAAAAATGTCCTGGTTTGGATGATAAATTATACGGTCCCCTTAACCATAGCACAATATACAGGCAATGGTAGAAATAGTCAGGGAAAGTGGTGGGAGTAGTTGCTGTTATGAAAATACATTGATGAAGGCAGCTTGAGAGCCAGAAACAATCTGTTTAATATATGATCAGAGGTCAGACCACCTGCCCATACAGAAAGTGGTCGGATGATGACTCTTTATGTGTATCTTTCTCCCCATCCCCAAGTCTGTTGACCCCCGTGTTAAAACTCCATTGTGCTTCTGGTTATGAGTAATGTTACCAGCTTGGAGGAGGCTTCCAATTTCGATTTCAGAGACACTGGACTTGGTACAATTTTCCAAATTCCTTGTGTTTCATGAATACAAACTAAGTACTCGTCAGTCAAGAAACTGGTTAAGCCCTGGCTAATGTGACTCACTGGACTGAGTGCCAGCCTGCAAATCGAGAGGTCACTGGTTCGATTCCCAGTCAGGGCACATGCCTGGGTTGCCAGCCAGGTCCCCAACTGGGGATGCATGAGAGGCAACCACACATTGATGTTTCTCTCCCTCTCTTTCTCCCTCCCTTCCCCTCTGTCTAAAAATAAAATAAAAATAAATATAAATAAATAAATAAATAAATAAGTGAACAAGTTCCTAGAGTCCCTCCTTCTGTGTCTGCCCGTGTGATTCCACTGACTTGCTCTTTAGAATCCTTTTTACCCTTCAAAGCTCAGTTCAGAGCAGCCTCTTCTAAAAAGCCCTACCGGACTGCCTCCTCTGCACATTCATTACAGCCTTCTCTAAAGGCCTTTGTTCTGCAGCCTTGTACATGAAGTTGTTGTGCGCATCTCACTGCATCCACCAGATTGAAACTTTTCCTGGCAGAGACTGGATCAAGTTTATCTCTGATCTTCCTGTAGCACTGAGCTCTTCCAAGTGCTACCACCGTCTCTTCCTGATAGCTAAGTGAGTCTAGGCAGCTAAAGATTTTTATATGACAGAGGAAGCACCTGAGATTCAGCGGGGTGAAAAGTCAAGAGACTTGCTTAGGTTGACAAAAAGAGAAAAGGTTACAGGGTACAGATTTCCAATCAAATCCAGTGTTAGGTTCGTGCACTACCCTGGCTGCCTGCCTCTTAGATACACCCAGCAGTCTGGTCTTGCTCTAATTTCCAGGCTTCTTGTGCAATAGTCCTAACTCACCTCTTGCTAGTGAAGCTTAGTCCGCCTTACACACCACACAGCAAGCAACCAGAGCATTTCTCCCTTCTCTTCCTCCTCCTTAAATGTTCAAAGCTTTTCACCAGCTCCCCTTCCCACCACCTGTACTCCAAGACAAAGTCCACCTTCCTTTGCATTTTTATGAGGCCCTAAGGCCTATCCCAGCCCACCTCTGCAGCTTCAGCCCCCCAATTCCCATTAGATCCTGGAAAATGTCAGGAATATGCTTTAAGTGCTTCCCAATGGCTTCCTGGGCCTGTGCATAGAAGACCCTCCCCACTCTCTGCATCTGGAACACGTCAGTTCACTGGCAAGACCAGGTAAATGTCACCTAGGCAGTGTTCTCTGACCTCACATCTTAGTCCTCACCAAGCCTCAAACATCTGAAAATATGAACTACTGTTAGTGGCCAGGCTGTGGATTTGGTTGGACCAAGCTCTACTTCTCGCTCTCTGTGCCACCTTGGTTTCTGCTTCCTCCACTGTAAAATGGGAAGACTGTACCAGTCTGGAAATGAGAAATCCCCCTGGGGGGGTGGGGGGTGGCTGTCAAGGCCGCTGGCAGGAAGAAGCCCTTTGCGGCTCAGGACAAAGTTTAGTGGTCCATTTCTGACACTTCAAGACTATTTGCCATTCTCCACCCCTGTCTCTAGTGACCAAACCCTCAGCGGCCTTCCACCTTCTCCTCAAAAAGCCGGGCATCCTAGCCCCACCCCTTCGGTGGCAAAGGGCAAGTTTGGAGAGGAAGGCGCTGAGGGTCACGCTAACGTCGCAGATTAGAGACCGCGTGGTCACTTGGCAGTTTTGCAACTGGAAGCAGAGGACCATTGGGGGAGGGGACGGTTGGCAATAGCAGTATTAGAAGAGTCTTTACTCAAGGTCAAGGTGCCCGCCCGACTGGAAGGGAGCTGCCCGGACGTTTCCTTGAAGCTCCGCCCTTCCTTGGGGCCCTGTCTCTCTCTTCTCTGAATCAGTGTACGTTCCCTTTAAGACGTTCGGGGAAAATCACCGCGTTGGTGGCGGGCCAAACAAGAGCGACGCGTTTTGTCCCTCGCGAGCCGCCGTGAGCCGGGTCGGGGGCGGAGGCGGGGCAGGGGAGCGGCGGTAGGGTCAAAGGTCACAGCGCGCACCACGTGGGCCGGTGACTCCGTCCTTCCCGCAGCGGCCGCGGAGAGCAGGGCACTTGGGTTAGTGGCGCGGCGGGCGGCACGGACAGTTGAGCCGTACGCCGGGTCCCGCCCCCATGGTCATCAAAACGGACGAGTTGCCGGCGGCCGCCCCGGCCGACAGCGCCCGGGAGCCTAGCTCGCAGGCTGGTGGCAAGGGGCGGCCAGGTTCAGCCGGTGAGTGGGGCCGGGACCAGCAGGGAGTCAGGCAGTGTAGGCTGAACCGGGCCGAGCGGGAGGAGCTGGGTCGGAGTTCCGCGGGGACCGCCACCTTTCCTCCGCGCCGGTCTGGGTTGCATCTCTCTGGGCCTTCCACCGGGCCGCCCCCGCCCTGAAGGTCACCTTCACTGTCGCCCCCGGCTGCGGCCGGCCCGGGCTTCGCACGTGGGGTCCCGGGAAGGGCAGCGGCGGCAGGCACACGCGCGCCAGATCGCGGGGACACGTGCGTGCACACGCGGTTTCGGGGTGCGCCGCTGCTGTAGATGGATAGAATCGGCGGCCCCACCCCCTCTGTGCCCGGGTCCTGGGGAGCCCGCTGGGCTGGAGTCACTGACACTTGCTCTTTCACGTCAGGGTCCCAAGCGTTACTGTGCCCGATTGCAACCCTGCAAGTGAGGCTCCACTTGTGACCTCCCAGGCTTGGTCTGTGGGAAGAGCGCTAGTTTGGATGAGTATTGTCAGGGGGTTTCTCTGGTTCATTCTCAGAGTTAGAGTTAAGTCCTTAACCCCAGGTCTTCAGACTCCGACCTCTCTGCCAGGTTAGGGGTTGGCTTGCTGGGCGGACCAGGGGGTCTGCCTGTGTGTGGGATCAGAGCCAAACTCCTTGGCAGGAAGAAGTGTTTGTGCCAGAACTTGATCATTAACCCGCCTTATTGCGAAAAGAGAGTCGGCTCAGAGTGGCAGTTTTTAAGGCAAAGGTCGTCAGTATGGAGAGGAGCTCCCAGCTCTCTCCCATGGGGACTGTGTGGCCCTGGCTTTGGGAGTGGCCGCCGCTTTCTCTGGTGGGGCCTGCATCTCTCCACTTCTCCTGGGCCTTCTGTTCCCTCCCATCATGTCTCAGAGTCCAGCTTTGAGGCTGAAGCTCCTTCCCAGGCTGCCAGTTGTCAGCTCCAAGGCTTCATCAGAGCCTCAGGCACTGGCTGTGGTCCTTTTCTGCCCCAGTGGTGGCCGGAGGGCAGAACTACCTTGTTTCTCCCTCCCCCCAACTCTCCTCAGCAGGTCTTACTGTTTTAGTTTCCCTTCCCAGCCTCTGGTGGTGAGTTGGGATGGGAACAGTGTCAGGTAGGCTCTCTGATCCTGCCACCTGTCACAGCCAGTTTACCTTGTGGTAGGGGATGGGTACGGTGGCAGCTTTGCTGATTGCCTGGACAAGGCAGAGTTTGGGCTAAAGGACAGATGCTGATGTCGCCAACCTTGCAGGCTTTGCCCTCAGGTGGCTGTGAATGGAGGGGCAGATAGGAGGGGCTGGCCGACTTCCCCTCTAGCAAAGAGACCTGAACAGATGAAGCGACTTGCCCAAGGTCACACAGTGATTTGGCTCTTGAGAGCATTTGGATCTCCAGCTCAAGGCCAGTTTGCCAAGGCTGCCCTGCGTATCCCAGAAGAAGCTGGGACAGGCACGTTGTCTGGGATCATACACTGATGTGAGGGCTAAGGAGAGAGAGTCTATTGGAGGGTTCCTCTGAGGGTCTGAGTAAGACCCCCTCCTCAGCTATGTGCTGAGAGGCTCTGTCTGGGGCAACCTGAGTCAGGGGAAAGGCACAGCTGTTCGTCTTGGGGAAACTGGGAGCATGCTAGTGGTGGAGCATTGATTGGCTCCGTACGTTTCTGGGAAGCTAGTATAATAGGTAGGACTTGAATTCCAGCCCGCTTGACTGACTGTTCGGAGAAGGAGGCGGCACTAATGGAGACCCACCGCAGACTCTTACCCAGGCTTCTGACTTCAGGACCCAGCTCTGGAAGGCTTCCCCTTCCCCTTGAGGAGGTGATCAGGGCCTTTTGTGGAGGGAGGCACAGGTCAGTTACCTTCTTGGGAATAAAGCTGCTCTTAGGGGTTAAGAGAACGGGCAGGTTTTTCAAGTTCGCAGTTGGTGTGTCTAGTTTCTTTTGCTCAGGGGAGGGCTCCTTGGAGTTGGGGCCCAGAGCTGAGAAGGGGCTGGCAGACTGGAGAGGAGCTTGGGGGCTCAGAGGAGCTCCCTGACAGGATCCCACAGCTCTTCTCTTGGTAGGTCAGAATAGAGTAGCTTGAGGAGCCTTGGACTATCCCCAGGCCCTGCAGACCTGCTTCTGGCCTGAGGGAACCGGAAGGAGGAAAGAGAAGTGCCCGTATCCTTGGGGTCTTCCATAGGCTGCTTGCCTGCCCCAACCCCTTTCCCTTGAAGCCCTGGGCTCCTGGGATGGATGATATGTCTTTTGGGGCCTTACTTCCTGCTGGAGCCTCACGTGCTAGGAAGCCGTGGCTGGGCGGGGCCTGGCCCGGCCCTGGCACAGTCTACCGAGTGAGGCCATGCCAGGCTGGGGAAGGCACACAGAGGCCACCTGAGATGGCCTAGTTTCTTTTCTGCCCCCTCCTTTCTGCTGTTCATGGGGTCCCTGTGATCCCAGGCCAGGGCAGGGCTATGCTTTATCTCTTCATTCTGAGCTAGCCAGTGAAGACTAGGGGTATATGTATGCAGTCCTGTTTGGGCGACCCCTTCCCATTCTGCAGAAGACCACCTTTTTCTCTTTCCCTAATGCCCACATACTCAGGAACGCTCCCTGTGATGAGAAGAGGGGGTGCCGTCCCAGGGGTATAGAGGCTTGGGGGGAGATCTTATGGCTGGAGAGAGATTTGCCTCCCAGGCAGAGTCCTGGAGCCTGGAGGAGGAAGGGTGTCCCTGTGGTGTCACAGCTTGCGGGGGTGGCCCTCAGAGGCTGGAGCTTGGGCATCTCACGGACCTGGGGGTTGTTTTGCTTTTTGTTTTTGACTTGGCTTGGCTGCCTGTTGCCTCTGTGACCTTGGGCAGCTTGCTTACTAGCTATCTGGAACCTCAGTTGCATCAAGTGAGATGGGCCGGCCGAGCTGATGGAAGGAACAGCTGTGAGCTGGTCCTGGAACAAGCGTTAGCTTTGTGTTGCCCTGAATGGAGGTGAGTGTCCCCACAACTCAGGGACCGTCACCTACCCACTCCCTTCTCCAGAGGGTTAGGATGTGTTTGGGAAGGAGGGAAGGATAAGAGGGACTCTGCCAGGGCCTAGCCCTTAGCATCACATCTGGTGTATGCAGGCTGAACCCTTGGTGGGCGCTATGGAGAGGCTGAGGGCCTGGCCCCTGCTGGGCCGTCAGGTCCACCTGGGACAGGACCAGACTGGAGGGGAGGGGCTGGAGTGGATCTGGCTCCCCGCCTCCACCCTGGTTAGTATGGGTGCCGGAGTGGCCCTGGCTGGGCCGTGGCAACAAGTCAGAGTCCCTGGGAAGGCGCCCTGGCGAGGCTGGGCATGTTCTTTCTCCACATGTTTCATCTTCACAGCTGAACAGCCTTTGGCTTCTTGCTGCCAGCTCTGTTTCCCTCCCAGGGGAGAGACTTGGTGTTCTCCTGGCAGAGCAGGGGCTGCTGGGAAGGGAAGGCAGAGCTTGCCAGCTTCTTGGTGGAGCTGGAGGCCTGGGGCACGGGTGCAGTTGTTCTCTGGGAGACAGGGGGCCCACCCCTCCTCCCACCAGAACCAGTGACTTCTCTGGAAGGGTCACCTGCAGGGGACAGCATGAAGAGGCCCCAGCCAGCCCCTTGACCCGGGAGGCAGACAGGGTGCTCAGCATCTGCAACTGGTAGACAGGGGTGGCCACCTTATGGCCTGGGTCTGGGTCTGCACCAGCTGTTGCCGGCAGCTGGCTGAAGCGGTCCTGCCCACCCCCGCTGGGATTGGGGCTGAGGAGAGGACCCCCTTGCTGGGCCCTGCCTCTGCCAGCCAGTCCCCAGGGCCCTCGATCCTGAGGGGCCCAGGTACCCCAAACTCTGGGTTCTCCTGCCCCCCTAACAGCTTTGTCAGTAGTGACCCCCTTTCTGAGGGGTGCAGGGAGGTGGGTCTGAATGCTAGTAGCAAGTCTGCCTGGGGTCGTGGAGCCGCCAGGGCCTCCTGGCCCACAGCTGTCCTTCTGGCCGACCTTGAGCAGGATTCGAGGCAGGGGGAGTGTGCCCTTCCTGTGGCTGCCCCGGCAGGCCTGGCCCCACTGAAACCCGAAGCCAGCCAGCGCTCCAGCCCTGGGCCGACCAGCTGCATGGGGGCAAGGGTAGTGGCAGAGGCCGGAATGAGGGACACAGACAGCGCCAAGCCTGAGCCGGAGAGTCGGTTGCCTTGGTGCAGTGGCGGTCAAGAGACTCCAGAGCCCAGGAGAGGTCAGCGGCTAACCATACCAGGTGGGCTGTGGGGGCATGAGCCAGGTGGCCAGCCTCTTGTAGGGAGGTCACTTGGCCTTAATGCAGTGGCAGGAAGACTTTTAGGGTCCCTTAGAGGAAGGAGGAAGGATAGGTCTCGTTGTCCTGGGGACTGGAGGCCCCTGGGAGCCAGCCACGTTCCTTTGAAATCTGATAGGGGATTGGGTACTCCCCTGGGGTGGGAACCTGGTGCCAGGTGCCTTCTGGGCAGGCTCCCTGGGCTGCAGAAGGGGAAGTGGGAGCTGTGGTCACCCTCACCTTGTCTTCCCTGCCCTCTTCCCTGTCCTCCCCTGCCCACACTCAGGGAGTGCAGGCCTCCTGTCTGGGTCGGGTTCCTGATTTCCCACTTGTGGGGTCTCAGACTTCAGAGCTGCTGCTCCGCATTGAGTGGGGGTGCTTTCCTGTGTCTCTTCTCATCCCAGGGTCTTGCCAGCCTGCAAGGCATTTCTCAGAAACCCAGATGGGGGAGGAAGTGCCTCATATCTTCTGCCATCCTTCTTTCTGCCTTTTGAAAGCAAGCAGTGCCCACCCTTCTCCCTCCCCTCCTGTCCCTATCTGCTTCATCAGAGTCGGCCAAGTTCATCCCTTGGTCTGGCTGCTTACTTGCTCGGGGCCTTGGTCTGGCTGTGCTGTGCACTCCCTGGAAGGAGCGGTCCTTGTGCATCCTTGTGGTTCTTGGGGGTTTCACTTCTGATTTGGAGAGCTGTGCTGGGGATGGGGACTGCGGTGATGATGGTCACTGAAGGCTCATGGTGGCCAGGGCAGAGGGCAGTGTAGTGGCATGGTGGTGTAGGAATCCAGGGTTCACTCTTGTCTCTTGACCTTGGATAGGGCTCTGAACTTTTCTGGGCCTCATGCATCCTAATTTGGAGGAAGGAGGAGGGGACTGTGTCTGAGTTCCTAGCAGTCCTGTTTATCGCTGTGTTAAGGGGACCCAGGGAAGAGGGAGTGGCCTCCCTGGCTTGCCCTTCTGTGCTGGGCTTATCTCTTTTCCCAAGGGCCCTGCTTCACGTTTCTGTGGGTCTGGGCAGGGCCCATACAGCTCTGGGGAAGTGCACCCCAGCCCCACTGCTAACAGCTGGGTGAGGAAGAAGAGGCGGGGTCAGGGCAGAGCTGGAGGAGCTGACCTGTCCAGAGCTCCCAGGCACGCAAGGGGCTAGTCTGGCTGCCAGGCAGACCCTGGGTGGGAAGGCTCCATGGGCCAAGTGAGCATCCAGGCAGCCTGAGCTTTGGTGGAGGGTTTCTGCGACGAGGTCCTCTCTCCCCAGGTGGGAAGGCTCTCCTTTGTCCCCCTTAGTGCCTGGGTATGGTTGGAAGGCTTTGTCACCTCTTCCCCCTCTCTCCCCAGCATGTGAGTTGGGTGCTTTTCACAAATACTGGACTCAGTGACGTGTTTATAGTAATTAATTTATTAATTTAGTGCCTTTCTGCTGTGCCTGGGCGAGACGGGAGAGGAACGACAGAGCGCTGGTGTGAACGCCACCCAGGGTGCAGCAGAATGAGCGCTCCGGAGGTGGCAAGCCTGACTCTGGGGACACTGGGAGGCAGTGATTCTTTAGAGAGGAGAGTTTATTTCACTGAGGTCTTGTTGAATGAGTAGAACGTGATGTCAGGGGCAGAGTAAACAAAAGCACAGGAGGGAGGGAAGATGTGTTAGGGAGAGCTGGTAGGAGCTGAGATGGACCTACGGCTGGTGCTGAAGGGTGTTGGCCTAAGAAGCTTGGACCTTGTGAGCAGTGGGGAATATTAAAAGGTTCTGAGTAGTTCTCTTGAACTAGGGGAAGTGGCCTGTACCAGAGCCGTGGCCACGGAGTCCCAGTCCCGTGACCAGTGGAGGTTAGGCTGGGTGGCTAGACTGGGGTGTTGGTATTCACTAAGCAGGGCTGGTTTGAGGAAGAAGATGAATTCTGTGCTGACAAGATGAGCCTTTGGTGATGCTGGGAGGGATGCTGCCGAGGCGCTGGACCCGTTAAGGCCAAAGAAGATCCTTGGGTTGGGCCCTCAGAGTGGCTTTGGGCCCCTGGCTGGCGTGGCTCAGTTGTTTGGAGCATTGTCCTGTACCTGAGGGGTTGTGGCTTTGATTTCCAGTCAGGGCACATACCCAGGTTGTGGGTTCGATCCCCAGTCCAGCCGCATACACAGGGCACTCAATTGATGTTTCTCTCTTGCATTTATTATGTTTCGCTCTCTCCTTTCCTATCTCTTTAAAAGCAATGAAAAAAGAAATCCACAGGTGAGGATTTAAAAAAAAAGGAGGCTTTGGTGACTCCGGGGAGAGTGGTTTGGACACCGTGCTCAGCTGAAAGCCAAACTGGTAGACTGAGGAGCAGGGGACGGGCGGGCCCGGGCCGCGGAAGGCCTCTGGCAGTGGCCTGCGGTGGAAGTTGTGTGCCCGCCCAGGCTGAGGTGTGACTGCAGAGTCTGGGGAACAGGCAGGCGCCATCCTACAGGGCGTGTGTCCACTCTGGTGGGTGAGGTGGATGCCCCACCTGACTAACTAGGCCCATCTTACTGAGTTCCTTCCTTGTTGCCCACAGAGCTGCCGGCAGTCATGCTACTGAATGGGGACTGCCCAGAGAGCCTGAAGAAGGAAGAGGGGCCCACCGAACCACCCCGGGAAAACGGGCTGGATGAGACAGAGCCAGGAGAGGAGACCACTGGACAGGAAGTCATTGTCATTCAGGACACAGGCTTTTCCGTGAAGATCCTGGCCCCGGGGATTGAGTCCTTCTCCCTGCAGGTGAGATGGGAGAGCGTTGTGGGGTCCAAGGTCCAGGCTGCTCTGGGAGGGCAAGGGTGGAAACCCAAGCCTTGCCCTTGCTCGTCCTGGCCCCCGTCATAGGCTGGAAACCTGCCTTTGCCTTGCCCAGTGTCGCTCAGCCAGCCTGCTGGGTGTGGGGGTCTTGGTTCAGGCCATTGTCCCATTGCTGTTGGACAGCTTCCAGCGGGGATTGCCAGCCCTGTTGGGGACGTATGGTAGTGACTGGGTGGTGTTGGGATCCCAGGGCTCCCAGCCCTCTGCTCTGTACTCGGGGAAGTCACGTCTCTCTGGCTATGTTGCTACCATTTGCCTGAGAGGAGAGTGGTATTGGGTGGTCTCCAAGAGCAGAGCCCACCCAGAGGTCATGCAGACTGGCAACTCATAGGGGAACCAGGCAATGCCTTCCTGTGTCTTCTGTACCCACAGGCTTGGTCCCAGAGCAACTCTTCTTGAAGTGGGGAGGCCGTGTGTGCCCTGGGGACCTTGACACTGGGCAAGGGAGAAGGCAAGATTGCTGTTTTCTTTACACCATTGTTGTCTCCTGCTGCTATGCTCAGGGCTGGCTCATAGTTTATGCCTGAGGGTAACGGGGCCAGACTCTGCCCTGCAGACCTGTGTACATACCCAGCACACACAGCTGCAGATGGGCTTGTATGTGTAGACAGGGCCTAGAACTGAAAAGCCAGAAAGTAGGAAACTGATTATTTGGGGTATTGATTCTAAGGACCCACGTACTTTGGGCTGCGTAAAGTATGTCCTCACCAGGGTGGTCGGGGCCTTCTCTCCGGCAGGTGTCCCCCCAGGAGATGGTACAGGAGATCCACCAAGTGCTCATGGACCGTGAAGACACATGTCATCGCACCTGCTTCTCGCTGCACCTGGATGGCAACATGCTGGACCACTTTTCCGAGCTGCGCAGCGTTGAGGGGCTGCAGGAGGGCTCAGTGCTACGCGTGGTGGAAGGTTTGTCTGGAAGTCGGGCTGTCTGCTGAGGGAGGGCACGTAGAGGCAGGCCCAGGCAGCACGCTCCCCACCCTGGCTGGCCATCAGTGAGCACTTGGAGGCTCGGAGTGGTGGCAGACTTGTAGAGGCAGCATGGGGCTCGGGTCTGCTTCTCAGGCTCTCACCTGCACACCTTTCCCCTTCACGAGTTACATACCAGATTTGAGTAAAACAGACAATACCAAGCAAGGGCTTGAAATTGGCCCAGTGAAATTCTGTAGAGAGAAAGTTAAATCTCTTAAGGAAGTTAAACTTTCACAACCTTTGAGTAGGGAAGTCAGGCGCAGTGTGGAGTGATCAGCCGGTGTGGTAAGGCTGGTTTGGTTGCAAAACAAAACCTGTGAACTTGGGTCTGCTGGGGAGAAGTGGCTCAAAGGTTTCAGGTGTGTCAGCTTATTAAGAGAAAATGTGGAAAAAATGTGACCCAACTTTGTTCAAAGTTGATCAGTCATAGAACCTCTCTCCTCCCCGACCAGAGCCCTCATTGACATTTCACAAAACACACCTGGCGGGGACAGCATTGTAATTTGGTCCCGTAGGTCCTAGGGCATCCCTGGGCGAGGGCTGCCTGGAGCGCACAGTTCTGCAGGCCTGCTCACCCGTGACACTCGAGAACAGAGCAGGGGGCCATGTGGGCTCCCCGACGCCTGTGTGCATTTCCACAGGCATTGTGCCTTTTGGCAAAAGGTTCTTTGCAAACAAGGATCCCTGCTGACCAGCAGGCAGGTGTGTGTGTTAAAACCAGAACTCCAGCTGATGTGTTTATAATGGAATTTGTAAATGGAAAAATCAAGACCACCCATGGTAGTGCCATGCCAGACTTCTCTATGCTGGGTGGGTGGTTGCCCAGAGCAGAGCCCTGGCAACACTCTGCCAATTCCCTCCCACCAGAGCCGTACACGGTACGTGAGGCCCGAATCCACGTGCGCCACGTCCGAGACCTGCTCAAGAGCCTGGACCCATCTGATGCCTTCAATGGGGTGGACTGCAACTCCTTGTCCTTTCTGAGTGTCTTTACCGATGGCGACCTGGGAGGTGAAGGAGGCACTGGGGCCAGGCTGGGCAGAGGGGCCAGGAGCAAGTAAACCAGGGGCCGGTGAAAGCGCTGAGGGCCTGGCTATCTTACCTGCAGGGCGTGGGACCAGAGGCATGCATCCCGGGGCCAATTTAGGTGGGGAAATGGTGGGTGCTTGGGTGGCCCTGTGCTGACCACCAGCCTCGGGTCCCTCAGACAGCGGGAAGCGGAAGAAGGGCTTGGAGATGGACCCCATTGACTGCACGCCGCCTGAGTACATCCTGCCAGGGAGCCGGGAGCGGCCATTGTGTCCCCTGCAACCCCAGAACCGTGACTGGAAGGTGGGATTCCTGAGTAAAGCTGGGAATAGGTCTCTGGTGGGGTTGGAACCGCCGTGCCAGGAGGCCTCACCTATTCACACTGGGCCATTCCTGCAGCCCTTGCAGTGCCTGAAAGTGCTCACCATGAGTGGCTGGAACCCACCCCCTGGGAACCGCAAGATGCACGGGGACCTTATGTACCTCTTTGTGATCACAGCCGAGGACCGGCAAGTCAGCATCACGGCATCCACGCGGGGCTTTTACCTGAACCAGTGAGTCTTTGTGCAAGCCCTTTCCGGGTCAGTGGGCAGCCCCTTGGGATGCCCTGCCCAGTGACCACCCTCTCTGCAGGTCCACAGCGTATCACTTCAACCCCAAGCCTGCCAGCCCCCGCTTCCTCAGCCATTCCCTGGTGGAGCTGCTCAACCAGATCAGCCCGACCTTCAAAAAAAACTTCTCTGCGCTGCAGAAGAAAAGGTAGTGCCTCTGCCCCATCTCTGCCCCTGTCTCGTGTGCCGCCAGGAGGTGGGGTGAATCAGCCAGCCTGAACTCTAGCATTTCTTTTTTTTTTTCTTTTTTCCAAAGATTTTATCTATTTATTTTTAGAGAGGGGAAGGGAAGGAGAAAGAGAGGGAGAGAAACATTGATGTGTGAGAGATACATCTGTTGGTTGCCTCTTGCTCACCCCCAACTGGGGCCCTGGCCCGCAGCAACCCAAGCATGTGCTCTGACCGGGAATCCAACAGGTGACCTTTTGGTTCTCAGGTCAGCGCTCATTCCACTAAGGCACCGCAGCCAGGGCTGAACTCTAGCATTTCTGCCCCAAGAAGCTGTGCCCAGCACCCCAGAGCCTCCCTCAGGGAGCTAGCTGTCAGCCAGACCCCGAGACAGCAGTTCTAGGAGAGCTGCCCGCACGCTTTGTGGGACTTGCCAGGAGCAGGTCTCTGGGCAGGGAGACACTGGAGCTGGTGGGGGAGCTCCAAGAACAAAGGCCCAGGGCAGGGTTCTGAGCTGGGCGGGCTGCCCCATCTCCCCTCCTCTGCCTGCCATAGGGTCCAGCGCCACCCGTTCGAGAGGATTGCCACCCCATTCCAGGTGTACAGCTGGACGGCCCCCCAGGCAGAGCATGCCATGGACTGTGTGCGCGCCGAGGACGCCTACACCTCCAGACTGGGCTACGAGGAGCACATTCCTGGACAGGTGCCTGCGGCCCAGCCTTGCCCTCTCTGGTCACCTTTCTTCCCCTCCCCTGGTGGGTGCCAGGTTGGGTTCTGTGTGCCTCCCTGGAAGCTGCATCTGCTCATCTGTCTTGTTGACTTGAGAGCCTATGGGGCTGTCTGTGGGGAGGTGGAGGAAGGGGCTGCCCAGAGCAGGTTGTGGGGTATGGGCTGAGCCAGTGCCTCCCTCCCCGGTCCCTTTGCAGACCCGGGACTGGAACGAGGAGCTGCAGACCACGAGGGAACTGCCCCGCAAGAACCTGCCAGAGCGGCTGCTTCGAGAAAGAGCCATATTCAAGGTACCCCTGTCCCCTCATGCCTGACTGGCAGCCTCAGACCCCCCTGCCACCTTTGGCTGGTTTTCTGGAGGGCAGGAGGGAGAGCGGGACAGGCTGACAGGGTGCCCTGCGGTATGTTCTGCTGGCCCCCACCTCCTGGCAGACCTTCCCAACCCCTTTTTCTGGCCTCTCTGAGCCTGGGGTCCACAGGCAGGAGTGGGACCTGCCTCCAGGGAGGGCAGGTGACGAGGTCCATTCCGGCTTTCTGCCCTCCACTAACTGCCAGCAGGTCATCACCTGAGCACAAATCCCCGACTGTGATGTTATTAGTACTTTTGCTAAGATAAGAGATCTGAGGGAAAAATAATGCTTTCAAAAAAAAAAGTTGAATTTAAAGTCTTACAGCCCAGAGATGACAGTGGTGAGAGTCAGATCTAAGTGCTGTGGCTGCTGGCTTTGCCGGGGCCACACAGGGTCCACAGCCACCGCCCTGTGCTCTCGGCCCCTTGTAAGGGTCGGCGCTTCTATCATCGCTACTCGACAGACGAGGGAACAGGTCCGAGAGGTGACCTGTCTGGGCTCACCTGGCATGGAATGGTGGGTCCCACACCCGTCCCAGCCCTTCTGTTGCTTGTTAGTCACTAAGCTCTCTTCCCTCCGAGTGCAAGTGGTGAGTTTTCTTGCCCTTTTCCAAACGTAAGGAAACTGATGCTAGAGCCACCAGCCCCCAAAGTAGCCTGCTCACCTTCGCCACGTGGGCGAGCTCGGCCAGGTGGGGCAGAAGCTGGCGAATTCGTGGATGGAGCCCCTCTGGCCCTCCCAACCTCGGCCCCTTTCCCCCCAGGTGCACAGTGACTTCACGGCGGCAGCCACGCGGGGCGCCATGGCGGTCATCGACGGCAACGTGATGGCCATCAACCCCGGCGAGGAGACCAAGATGCAGATGTTCATCTGGAACAACATCTTCTTCAGCCTGGGCTTCGACGTCCGCGACCACTACAAGGACTTCGGCGGGGATGTGGCAGCCTACGTGGCGCCTGCTAACGACCTGAATGGTGTGCGCACCTACAACGCTGTGGATGTGGAGGGGCTGTACACGCTGGGAACGGTGGTGGTGGATTACCGCGGCTACCGTGTCACGGCCCAATCCATCATCCCTGGCATCTTGGAGCGGGACCAGGAGCAGAGTGTCATCTATGGCTCCATCGACTTTGGCAAGACCGTGGTGTCGCACCCGCGATACCTGGAGCTGCTGGAACGCACGAGCCGGCCCCTCAAGATCCTGAGGCACCGGGTGCTCAATGACCATGATGAGGAGGTGGAGCTCTGCTCCTCCGTGGAGTGCAAGGGCATCATTGGCAACGATGGGCGCCACTACATCCTCGACCTGCTGCGCACCTTCCCGCCTGACCTCAACTTCCTCCCTGTGCCTGGTGAGCAGCTGCCCGAGGAGTGCACCCGGGCCGGCTTCCCCCGCAACCACCGGCACAAGCTGTGCTGCCTACGCCAGGAGCTGGTGGATGCCTTCGTGGAGCACAGGTGGGGAGCGTGGCCGGGCCGCCCCCGCCGGAAGGTGCTTCTGGGCCTGATTCTGATGTTGTGGCTTTGGAGAGTAGAGAAGAGCTGGCCCTGCCCACAGGCATTACAGACTCAGCTGCAGCCCTGCCCACGCCCACGTCGGGCTTGGATCAGTGGCTCTCACCCGAAGCAGTACTGCCCCCTAAGTAGCATGTAGAAATCTGCGAGGGTGTTTTTGAAGGTCCCAGTGCCGGGGACTGGGAGGGGGAATGGGGGAGGGGGGGCTGCGCGTCGAGGCTCTTGGCATTTAGTGCTTGAGGATCAGGTGCATCAAATGCCCCACCCCACCAATAGTTCTCCCTCTCCCCATACCAGTGGGTTCCTGTCAATTTTGAGAGCCCTGGCCTGCTTGGTGAGCCACTCCCTGATTACCCCACTCCAGTTGTCCCCTTCCTGTCTGGGAAGATCTCGCTTTTTTCTGGGACCTGCTGCCCCCTGGTAGAGGTGCTGGGCTGGCATGTGCACGTAGGCGCCGATGCTTGCACAAAGGGCAGAATGTGGCCCGTGCCGTTGGGGTGTCCAGCTACAACATTAGTCCTGGCCAGCCAGGAGCCTGGGGCCGGGCTCTGGGCCCTGTGGCCAGCAGGAAGGCCCACGAGGCCGCTGCCAGCCCTGTCTCGTCCCTGTCTTTGTCCCGGCTGCCGCACTCTAGGTACCTCCTCTTCATGAAGTTGGCCGCCCTGCAGCTGATGCAGCAGAAAGCCAGCAAAGTGGAAACCCCCACCTCACTGGAAAACGGCAGCCCACCCTCTTTGGAGTCCAAGTCTGAAGATCCTCTGGGACCCGAGGCAGGAAATGAGGAAGAGGGCAGCAGTGCCAGTGGCCTGGCCAAGGTGAAGGAGCTGGCAGAGACCATCGCCTCGGACGACGGGACAGGTGGGGCTGCTGTGGGTGCTGGGGGAGCCCCACGCCTGTCCTGGCAGCTGGTGCTTAAGCCCCAGTCGGAGAGAGGAAGACAGATGTCTTGGCAAGGAGCTGGGGGGAGGCTTAGGACAGTGGGCCCACCAATAGTGGAATGGGGCTACCTCCCAGCGGGCCATGTCTCCACAGCAGACCCACGGAGCCGGGAGGTGATTCGCAACGCGTGCAAGGCAGTGGGCTCCATCAGCAGTACGGCCTTCGATGTTCGCTTCAACCCTGACATCTTCTCACCAGGCAGGTGGTGGAGCAGGGCGGGCCGAGCGCTGTGGGGTCATCCTGGGGCCTCAGTGCTGGTGGGCCTGGTCCCCCATCTGAGCAATGCTATCTGTCTTGCTACCTCCACCTCCCTTCACCTGGCTCAAGCCTCTGCTCTCCCTCCCTCAGGCGTTCGCTTTCCTGAGTCCTGCCAGGAGGAAGTGCGGGACCAGAAGCAGCTCCTGAAAGATGCCGCTGCCTTCCTGCTCTCCTGCCAGATCCCTGGCTTGGTGAGGGCGGGGCTGCACCGAGGGGCTGCACCAAGGGCCCTGATACAGGCTCAACCTCGGAGGCTCGTGGGACCTTCACAGGAGTCACTTCCTTAGACCTGCTGACTTGCAGGGCGGGTGGGGCCGGGTGCTTGTCCTGGTTGTACAGAGGGGCCACGGACCCAGAAGGACCAAGGGAGGCCGCAGTCACAGGCTCTGCTGTTGTGTGCCCTCCAGGTGGGCTGGTGGCTGGGGGCTGGTCCTCTGAGCCCTTGTGTGGTAGAGGTGCAGGGGGGCATCTGGAAGAAAAGGGAAGAGGTTCTGTCCTCTGCACCCTCACGAGCTTTTTATGTAGACCCCATGGGTGCCAGGGTGCTCGTTCCCTAAGACAGCTCTGTGATCCGGTGGTGTGCTCGTCTCCACCCTTTGAGCTGAGCCGGCCGTGCTGGCTGCCCAGCCCTCCAAGGGGCGGCCAGCTGTGCTCCTTCCCTCCTGGTCGGAGGGGAGCCTGTGCTGCCTGTTGGTCCCTCTTGGTCTGTTGCCTGTGGGGTGCCCTTGTCCCTGCTTCCCCGTCAAGTGGGCCTGGCAGTCCCACAGTTTCCTTGGCTTGTATGGAAGGTTGGGGGACAAATTGTCACCTCCTTGCTGCCACTTTGTCTCCTTCCCTGTTGACTGGGAGCTGGGGTCTTTGCACCCTTCTTCCCTTCGGGTGGGCCTCACCGTAGTGTGAGCTCCCCAAGGGAGACCCAGGGCGGGAGGAGGTAGAGGGCCTGGGCGGGCGCCCTGACCTGCTGTACCTGCAGGTGAAGGACTGCACAGACCACGTGGTGCTGCCCATGGACGGGGCCACACTGTCCGAGGTGATGCGCCAGCGTGGCATCAACATGCGCTACCTGGGCAAGGTGCTGGACCTGGTGCTCCGGAGCCCAGCACGAGACCAGCTGGACCACGTTTATGTGAGTGGTGCTCAAGGTGGGCTGTGGACGGTGGGGCCTGGCCGAGGCCTGGGCTGACCGAGACTTCCCTCTTTCAATCATTGTAGAAAATTGGTATCGGAGAGCTCATTACCCGCTCTGCCAAGCACATCTTCAAGACGTACTTGCAGGTAGCACTGCCTCTTCCCCTGCCAGGTAGTGCAGGGACCTGGGCGAGAGCCCTGGGTTGGGGCCCAAGGGCCCTCATGACTTTGGTCCAAATCTCCCTCATAGGGAGTTGAGCTCTCGGGCCTCTCAGCTGCCATCAGTCACTTCCTGAACTGCTTCCTGAGCTCCTACCCCAACCCCGTGGCCCACCTCCCTGCCGATGAGCTGATCTCTAAGAAGAGGAACAGGAGGAGGAGAAGCCGGCCTCCAGGGGCAGCAGATAACACCGCCTGGGCGGTCATGACCCCCCAGGAGCTGTGGAAGAACATCTGCCAGGAGGCCAAGAATTACTTTGACTTCAGCCTTGAGTGGTACATGAGGGGCATGGCAGGCAGTGGGGACCTCCGACAGCCTGTGGGGCAGGCAGGAGCAGGGGAAGGGGGGAGCTGTGGTGGAGCTCCCTGGGGGAACTGGGGGTGAGGGCTGTTAAATCCTGGCCTGGAGGGCACCTGGGCCCTGCTCGGGTAGAGGGGCAGCTGTTGAGAAGGGGAGGATGGGAGGGGGCCGCTGAGGCTCATCCGCCACTTTTCCTCAGTGAGTCCGTGGACCAGGCCGTGGAGACATACGGCCTGCAGAAGATCACGCTGCTACGGGAGATCTCCCTCAAAACCGGGATCCAGGTAGGCACGGGGCAGACTGTCTCTCCCATGCCCAGGCTCCCACAAGGTCCACAGGGCCGGTGTCGGGGCGCTTTCTACACGTGGTGGCGGTTGGGAGGTTCTGGCCATTGGACCCTGGGGCTGAGGCAGCCTGTGGGTATGTGGGTGTTGGCTGTGTCCCCTAGGTCCTGCTAAAGGAGTACAGCTTCGACAGCCGCCACAAACCCGCCTTCACTGAGGAGGATGTGCTCAATATCTTCCCCGTGGTCAAGCACGTCAACCCCAAGGCCTCGGATGCCTTCCACTTTTTCCAGAGCGGACAGGCCAAAGTACAGCAGGGTGCGTGGCCAGGTGTGGCCAGGGGGAGGGGGATTCCCCGGCCCGGCCCTGACCTTGCCACCCTTGGGGGTGCCCTGCAGGCTTCCTGAAGGAGGGCTGCGAACTCATCAACGAGGCCCTGAACCTGTTCAACAATGTATACGGAGCCATGCACGTGGAGATCTGTGCCTGCCTGCGCCTCTTGGCCCGCCTCCACTACATCATGGGCGACTATGCCGAGGTGGGCCTTGGGCATGCGTGGGGCTGTGTCAGCAGAGGCCTCAGGCCTGGCCTGGCACTGAGAGCTGGCAAATGAGGGAGCTAGGGCTGCATTCTCATCCCCCACGGCAGTAGGGAGTGGGGCCCCTGTCTCTGAGGGGCTGGAGAGGCTGTTCCCTGGGGTTAGGGGGCACATGGAGGAGCAGGCAGAGACCAGGGGGCCTGGGAGTACCTTGTTCTGCTTGGGTCTCCCCCATCTCCACCAGTTGGTAGTGAAGTCCTGGGGGGCTGCCATGGAGTGGGGTGAGGGCTGGGCCTCCCTTCACGGCTGTTGGGGCGATAAATTCTGAGACTCACCATGCCCAATGCCTCAGAAACGCTCCGTGAAGCTGCTCGGAGCGCCCCTGCTGTTGTCCTTGGCTAGTCTGTGGCCCGCCGGTTGGCCCCCAGGCTCTAGGGGCTGTTGCATGTATCGGGCCTGCAGTAGGTTCCCCAGTCCCCTCAGGCACAGAGACTTGTCTGTACGGGTTTCTTTTCAGTTTTTATTTTTTTAATTTTAGCACAACTTTAGATTTGTATGCATATATTTATATAGATTTTGTTTGGAGGAAACAAGGCGTCAGACACATTTTCTGAAAGGTGGAGCAGTCTCACAGTGGGGTGCAGACTGCCATCGTCACAGAGCTGAGCTGTGACCCCTTCTCTGAAGCCTTTGTGTAAAGCAAAAACAGAACGCACAACCAGAGGGGACTGAGGCCAAGCTACTGTGAGGACTTGAGGGTCCAGAGTCAGGCAGGCTGGGTGTGAGGTAGCACACACCCCAGGATGACAGCCCTCCTCCTCTCCAGGCCCTCAGTAACCAACAGAAGGCCGTGCTGATGAGTGAGCGAGTGATGGGCATCGAGCACCCCAACACCATCCAGGAATATGTGAGTGGCTGTTGGGGCGGGGTCTGCACAGCTGGGTGGGCCTGTGGCTGCCCTGGCCTGACACAGCTGCCCCTGCAGATGCACCTGGCCCTGTACTGCTTTGCCAGCAGCCAGCTGTCCACGGCCCTGAGCCTGCTGTACCGCGCTCGCTACCTCATGCTGCTCGTGTTCGGGGAAGACCACCCTGAGATGGCACTGCTGGACGTGAGTGCTGAGGAGGGGTGGCGGGGCAAGCCTCAGCCCCAGGGGCGCGGGAGCTGACCAGGGCCCTCCCGACTGCCCCCAGAACAACATCGGGCTGGTGCTGCATGGGGTGATGGAGTATGACCTCTCGCTGCGCTTCCTGGAGAATGCGCTGGCTGTCAGCACCAAGTACCACGGGCCCAAGTCCCTCAAAGTGGCCCTCAGGTGAGGCTGCATTGGGCTAGGGGGCTGGGGGGCCTAGGCCCAAATACCCAGGGCCACAGGGACAGGGTCCCAGGAAGCACTTGGATTGAGCGTGGGCACGGGACCCAGCGCTCTGTCTTTGGTCTGACTCCTGACGAAATTTCTGTCACCTTCCATTCCTTCTCTGAGTCCTGGGCTTATGTGTTCCTGTTGGGTAGATTCCAGAGCAGGGTTTAGATTAGTCTGCATGCCCTCCCCATCAGGCCCCCACTGCCCCAGCCTATTCATGTCCTTCCTTTGCCCCGCACCACGCTTTTTATAGCCACCACCTTGTCGCCCGGGTCTACGAGAGCAAAGCCGAGTTCCGCTCAGCCCTACAGCACGAGAAAGAAGGCTACACCATCTACAAGACCCAGGTGAGCCACGGTGGGGACTCGGGGCTGCAGCTGGGCCTGGGTGCTCGGGCAGCCCTGATCCTTTCCTGCCTGTGCTGCTCTCACCCGCGGCAGCTGGGCGAGGACCATGAGAAGACCAAGGAGAGCTCCGAGTACCTCAAGTGCCTGACCCAGCAGGCTGTGGCCCTGCAGCGCACCATGAATGAGATCTACCGCAACGGCCCCAGCGCCAACATCCCGCCCCTTAAGGTATGTCTGGGATGGAGCTGGGGACCCCCCACCCTAGCCTCCCAGGCCCTACACTGTGGCTCATCTTCCCTGCCACCCCTCAGTTCACAGCCCCCAGCATGGCCAGTGTCTTGGAACAGCTCAATGTCATCAACGGCATCCTCTTCATTCCGCTCAGGTGAGGCTCCTCCTCCACCTGTCCCCCACTCCCAGTTGGAAGGTGGCCCTTAGTTTTTTGCTTTTTAAAACATATCCTATACTGACATGGCTCAAAGTTGGGAAATATAGCCACGGGTGAGAAGTTCCTGTGAATCCTTATGGAAATACTCTGCATAATTGAGCAAATAACTCGGTCTGTAATCTTTTTTTTTTTTCTTAAAGATTGGGAGAGAAACCCCAAAGTGTGGTTGCCTCTCACGCGCCCCCTGCCAGGGACCTGGCCTGCAACCCAGGCATGTGCCCTGACCGGGAATCAAACCAGTGACCCTTTGGTTCTCAGGCCGGTGCTCAATCCACTGAGCCACACCAGCCAGGGCTGTAACCTCTTTTCCCTCTTTTTTTTTAACATAGCATTGTAGCAAACACGGGTAGGTACTGGGTACCGATGCATAGGTAGCAAACGTGCGTAGGTTTTTTTCTTCACTTAATATATCATGGCGTTGTGTCCGAATCAGTATGTAAAAGTGGCTTCCTTCTTTCTCTGACTTGCTGCTGTCCCAGTGTAGGTCCGTGACTTATAACTGGCCCCAGAACTCTGGTGTGGCCCCTACAAATAGTGCTGCTTTAGTGAGCCCCTCAGTCCTGTCCCCCTCCCACAGGGCAGGACATGGGTTTGGTCAAGCAGCGGTTAGGGAGTTCACAGTGGCCCTTCCATGCACTGCCCACGCTCTCAGCTCTCGTTTTCTGTGCATGATCTGCTGTGGGAACGAGCACAGGAGGCAGCAAGTTTGGATTGGGTGTAACGGCTGAGGGGGAGCCGGGCCTTAACTCAGGGCTCTGGCAAGTGCCTGGAGTTCTTACTTTTCCAGCACTTCGGGGCCTTTCTGCTCTCAGGAGGGAAGGAAGCACGTGTTCCATGCATGTCTCTCACTGAACAAAGCACAGAGCCTGGTCTCATCCCACGTTTAAGTTTAAGCAAAGCCAGTGAGGTGACGGAGGGCCCAGGCCTGCTCTGACACCCACCCTCACCCCATCCTTCTACTCAGCCAAAAAGACTTGGAGAATCTGAAAGCCGAGGTGGCGCGGCGGCACCAGCTCCAGGAAGCCAGCAAAAACAGGGATAAGGCTGAAGAGCCCATGGCCACCGAGCCTGACCCAGCGGGGGCCCCAGAGGATGCGGCCTCCCAGCCCCAGGGGGCCAAGGACCCTCCTTCCCCAAGCTTGCAGGGGTAGAGAGAGAGACGGACAGTCAGTCAGCTGCCCTGTTACCCAATGATCCAGACTCCAGGAGAGGGGGGCACGCCCTGCAGATCGGGAGAGGAAGCAAGTCCCTCTTCTTCCGCATTTCCAACCCCAACCCCACCCCCAGCATCCTCCTGGGACCCTGGCCTGGCCTGCCTGCTCCCCGAGAGATGTTTTTGCACTGGTTCAATGAATATACCGATGCAGAGGCCTAATTGAAGACACGTGACTGGAGTGTGTGGGCATCAGTTCCCAGCTGGGGGACAGTTCCCAGTCCTCAAGCAGGTGTGTGCGAGTGTGTCCATGCCCGTTAGCGTCTTGATCCGTCCTTCCTAACCTGTACATAGCCCGAGTCAGTTCCGAGTGGGTGACGTGCAGATGCAATTTCTCAGGTCATTTGTATGTTTGACATTACGGCTGCTGCTTCTGCTGCCACTACCCCTGGGCCCAACCTGGCTTGCAGCCCAGGTTTGAAGCCAAAAAAAGGGGAGCTTTCCTGTGTCCTGGGATGGGGAGTCAGCCTCGTGGCAGGGCTGGAGAGCTGGGGTGCACTTTAGCTCTGTGGCAAGATGAGAGCTGCAGTGGCTTTATTAATCGTGGTTGGGTCTGGCCTGGCTGTGCTTGGGGTGGGAGGAGGCAGGATGGGCCCCTGTGCGCAGCCCCCACCCGTCTGCCTCCTGCTCCCTGCTCCTTAGCTGGGGATACCTTGGGGGCTGCAGTCTGAATGTATCCTTCTCACCATTTTAACCTGAGCTGCCTAACGCACAGTGGGAGTGGGTAGGGCAAGGGCCTGGGGGAACCAGGCCTGAATCATGGATTCGGGGGGGGGTAAGTTACCAGGTACAGGAGTGATTGTCATTTGTTTGTGGAGCCCAGCTCCCTACCTCGTTCTTGCCACACAAGCACCTTCAACAGAGTACTTCTGGGTGTGGCAGGTGGGGACAGCGTGGAAGATGGTGGCCCCCACAGGCCCCAGCTGCTCCCTCTCCCGCCTGCCTGTGCTGCTTCTGTGCCTGCTGTTGGAGCCCGGGGGGGGGCCAGGAGATGCCACCCTTGTGAGCTTGAGGGAGCTGGCGGGGAGGGTGGGGGGATGGGGAGGCCTCTGCCTGGGGGGAGCTGCTTATGGGTATGGTCTGTCCAAACACCTTGTTTCAAAGGGAGTGGGCGTGAGCTAGCAATCGAGGCATCCCCACAGCTGATCAAGAACTTTTTCTTGTTTTTAAACCATCACGTCTTCATTTCACATTGGAATAAAGTGAGTTTTTGAAACCTACTGCCCCAGCCTCTCCTGTGTGTTCTGTACCGGTATTTCTTGATTGTGAGGGCTGTTGTCAGAGAGGTTATTAGTGAGAGGTTAGAGCATGTGGATGTATATAAATTAAGTCAAATTCAAGGTTATTGTTTTGTCACTTATGTGGGAGGAAGAGTGGAGTCACAGACACCTGGCTGCCAGTCACTAGACCCATGAGAGTGGCGCGTAGATGAACGTGACCTGTTGGGTACAGGCTAAGAAAGGCTGAGGATGGCTCCTGGCTGGGGCTCTGTGTGGCACCGGCTGAGGTGAAGGGTGCTGCAAGGTGAGGGCCCAGGCCCTGGGTGTACTAGCTCTCATGGGTCGCTGAACACCGAACTGGGCGTCTGTCCTTGTTCCTTTGCTTGAGGAGCACTCCCGGAAGGCCAGGGGTGCTAGGATAGAAGGCTAACGTGCCGTGCTAAGGTGGTCTGGCAACCTCGTGAGACGGGGAGGAGAGCCCACGTGGGCTGGCTAGGTGGCACGTGGTGAAGTGGAGGTGGGGGTGGGGAGGAGAGGGCCCGCCTAGTGCCTGCTGCCGGAGCAGGCAAGCCCTCAGCCTCGCCCTTTGCAGCACTTGGAGTTCTCTGTGTCTTTGACATTCTATAAAAACTCCCACCCTAATGTCTTTTACATCCCTGGCCTTGAGGTTTTCTTGGAACTGATGCTGAAGAACTGCCCTGGGTACCTTGACACATGCTCCCCATCACCCCCACCCACCAGCTTCCTCTACAGTGTCAAGGTTGTGTTCTGAACGTGCCCTCCTGTGGCCTTTATCCTACGAACACTGGTCACGTGCTTCACGGCAGTTCCGGGGGCATCACCCTGTAAAGCTGGTGGAAGCTGAGAGTGGATCAGGTTTAATTGCTATTGTACTCGGAAGGCCCATTTTTCGTGGCTGATCCCTTAAGCGTATTAGTGGTGTCAGATGCCTTGACGACCCGAATGAGAAGGGGCTGTTTTACCAAGGAAACGAAGCTCTAGGTATAAAATGAACCCTTTGTCTTTCCCTTTTATTTAAATTGTTGTTCAAGTAGTTTTCAGCCTTTTCCCCCCACCCTTCCCCATCTTTCCCTTTTCTTAGTTGACAGATTTCAATTTAAAAACCGGTGAGTGGAGGCTCTCCCCCTCCGGGAGCACGCCCTCGCCTTTCCCGTGCCAGGTGTGTCCCTTCTGCCATTACCTCCCGTAAGCTCCAAGGGCCCTTCTTTTGCTTCCGTAACTTGTTTCCTGAGCTTATGAAGCCCAGCTGGCTCACTTCCACTACCTCTGTGACTTTCTAAATAAACTTTGTCGTCATTTGAAAAAGAAAAAATGTGAGTGGTGGCAGCCCCAGGATGGGTTGGTGTGAGAACTGGGACACGTTAGGTCACGGTCCGTGTGGGCTGAAACTCGGTCCATGTGGTGTGAACCACGCAACCCAGCCGTACCTCTCTGTGTCCTCCGTGGTGGGCTTTCACTTTCCACTCTAACTTTCCTTCCGTCTGGATGTTTTACACACATACTACTATAACTTGAAAATATTTTTAAAGATTATAACCAAATTAAACTTGGAAGGTATCGTGTCTACACTCCAGCCCCTCCACTGCCATTGTTAAATATGAGTATTGAGAATTGTCAGACTTCACTGAGGAATCCTTACATAGCCTGAAGCTGAGAATAAGTTGTTTCCTCACACACACACACACCCCCCCCCCCCGCAGTCAACCACCAAACCAAGCAAGGCACGCACAACTGGGACACCTACCGAGGGCAGGCGGTCCTCCTCTACTGAAAGTGAATATCCCCGCTTAAGTCGGCAAATCTGTTGATTAAAAAGAGGTGCAGACCACTCGAGACACAATAAACCTTCGGACAGTCACCTCATGTGGAATGATTTAGGGGCCCTCCTAAACTGCATGCATGGCGACCTAATTCTTGCTTACCCATTCCCAGCCTCCACCCCATTCTTGATGAGTGAACTCCCCATTCCACAGCAGAGTGAACAGTGGGGTGTAGAGAGAGAGGTGCTCAGGGATGAGAGAGCCATTCCTGCATTACTAAGTTTAAAAATTGCTTGAAAGATGTCAGAAGGTCCTTCTAACACTTAGAATAGCTAGTAAGATGCTTTATACAGGCAGAACCAGATAAGGCAGAGCACCTGTTTGGGTTGATCCCAACTCACCTTAATAAGCTTAAAGCCCTTGGTGTGTGACTTCACAAGTGAGCCCATTTTCTAGTCCATGGGAAAGCTGGCATGTGCCAGCAGGAAGTATGAGAATAAGGACGTACATTGAGAATACAGTGAGTTGGCGCCTGGCATTCAAATGCCAGGTAATTTCCCTCCACCTCCACTTTAAGGAGCATTGGTGACTAAGTGGGAATGATGACCAACTAAATATTCACAAAGGAAAAAACTCCACGTGTCAGTGATGGTGAAAAAGACGAGGGAGATGGAAGTTCAGACCCTAGGAACCAGTGACTTTGGACAAAATCTTGTTAGTTGAATAATTTAGACAAGTGGTTCTCAAACTTGAGCCTGCATCAGCGTTGCCTGAATGGCTTGTGAAAATGGATTTATTTGGATACCGTAGGTCTGAGATGGAGCCCAGGAACTTACACTTCCAAGCAGTTCCCAGGTGATGCTGATGCTGCCAGCCTGGGGAATCACACTCATCTTGTTAGAGCGCTCTGGCACACCAGCAGTTGGGAATTGTCCCTATGGAAGACAAGTTTCACTGAAGACTAAAGGACAGAGCTGTCACATGGTGTACGTACGAGGTTGCAACGCCATTTCCCCATCCCATGTTTCCACGTTCCCACCCCTCATTCACCATCAGGGACAGACCCATGAATCTTGATGTGAAGTACCAGTGAGTTACTCAACAGGTTTTGAACAGCCCACTCATTTCAGGATAGTGATCATAGGGCCAGAACTCCCCATCTGGACATCAGCCTAGGGGGAAGAGCCTTGCAAGTGGAAAAGCTGCAAAACGCAGGAAACTGTAACCTCAGATTACTTTGCTGCTCTTAACCCAGCTTCCCCTGCGGGGGGGGGGGGGGGGGGGGGCTATTCCCAGGAGGCAGAACTGGTTTGTGAGCTACATCATTCAGCATGTCCTTTATGCATGAAAATATTTGGCTGTACTTTGGGTAATAGCTGAGCAGTACTTGGAGGATGAAAGGTAGGACATCCAACACGTTTAAAGCACACAGAAAGCTGTCGGTTTCTGGGGCAAGGGTTAACACACTGGCACATTTCAACCAAAATTTAAAACCCCTACCCTGGGCCCTGACTGCCACAAGAGGGCCAAGTCTTTTAATAAAAGAGGAGCTGTAGTAAGTCGTCCCTGGCTTCAGCTCTCTGGCCTCAGCTGCGGAGACACTGCCAGAAAGGGCTGCTGGGGGGTAGAGGGGGTCCTTGGAAAACAGTCTGCAGCTCCCAAACAGGGGGAAGGAAGCCGATGGCAAAGGCAGTGCTGACACCACCTTAAGGACAAACAAGGCCCTGCACATCTTCCTCCCTGACGGGTGCTTAACAGTGTTGTTTCCTCTGAGGACTCAAAGGGTTGAATCTGTGTACAAGGAGACAAAAAAAAAAAAATCACATCTAGTTTTATAGGCATTTAATAGTTTACCAATTGGTACAATAAGATTTTTTAATATGCAGAAAACATGAATAAATTTTGTTTTACACAGTCTGAGCAACAAATCTTACTGTAAAACACAAGAGCAATATTATATACATTCCTTTACTGATTTTTTAAAATTGTGTCAATATCCTCAGTTAACTCTTACAATCTGGGGAACTGTTTTCTCCAATCACCACCTCTGCAGTGTTCATATGAAATCAATGCTTGCCTTCATGTCAGTGTCAGAATCAGCATCTCCCTCAGAAGAGTCTGTGTTTGTCACCTTCAGAGGGAGCTTTAGGGGTGCCTGAAGGGTAGGCAGGACAAGAAAGCAGCTACTTACATGATACAGTGGAAAGATAAAAAGGCCAGTTCAGTCCAGTTGTGACTTGTAAATCCAGCTTGCCCTCCCCCCACCCCACTGGAAAAAAACCCCAAAAAACAAAAAACCTTTTCCACCAATTTTGTACATGTCGCTTCTCTACCAGGAGATCCTTCTTTGCATCATCTAGATTAACACATTGGACTTATATACAGCTGGACAGAAAGAGTAACCATTTTAAGTGCCTTGTCCTTCAATCCAACAATTTTAAAGTCAGTTGCTTAAGGATTATCAAGCCACCACTGTCAACAAAACAAAATATCCTTTACTTTTAAATAGTTTTTAAATAAATTTACAAAAAACTATTTAATGAGTGATATTACCTGGAAGTTCACACAGAAACAGAAAGAGGCAAACAGGAGAGCAGGGCACTGACAGTAAGGAGACTGGGCTTGGTGACCCAGAGCCAAAGCTTCCGAAGACTACAGCGAGCACCCCACAGCCCAGATGACTTGCTAACACTAGTGACTTTAGAGCAGTGCTCTGGGCACACCATTGGTCACACCACACACGGACAAAACTGGACGGTCTTGGTCTCCTAAAGTGCAAGATGCCATGTTAAAAAGCAACTATTCTCCAAGCGATGTCTAAACCACAGTTTCTGTGGCTTGCACTTAGTAAGAGTGCAGCAGGGACTTCTTGGGCACATTGTATTAATTAGGGTGGCACTGGAATGTCTTTTCACACACACAAAAAGTCAATAATCATCTGAGGATGCAATTCTACCAGCTTTTTATTTCTTAAATAAATGGCCAATTTGATTGAGAAAGTGACAAAGCAGCAGTGAACCTCTAAACCAATTAATAAATTCCTCTACTTACAATCCAAACCAGTAACCTCATCATTGTACTTATCCCAGGCAAGGCACAGGGTTAGACAGCAGACAGAGAAAACAGAGGAAACAGGAAGAAAGGGCATCAACAGGGCAATTTCAAACAACAGTGCAGGAAACCTTTGAAAATCTGATTCTGGACTGTGGATGGACCACTCCCCCCTCATTATTCAAACAGGGCTCCTTACATTTGGATCCAGTTGAGGACCATCCCTGAGATTCAATGTTCGCTGCTTCTTAAATGGAGGGTGTCTGGTAACTCAACTAAGCAGCAGCTGTGGCGATCTCCCAAGTAAGGGTAACTGTGTTTACAGAGTCCTAATGTGTCTCCTCCTTTGTCAACAAAAGTCACCGTACGCTGTGGTTTTGTAAAAAACCCAGAGGACAGCAGCTTTGTTTCCCCCTAAATCGGTACCATTTTTTCCTTTGTTGTTCATATCTATGAGTGATTTCTAAGATGTTGTGGCTTACCCTTAAACGAGTTGTGTTGCTACATGCTAAAAATGAATTAAAATACAAGACATTTATACATGTACAAACAAATGTTAAGATGCACCATTTCTACGTATATTTCTTAAAACAGTACAGGAAATAGCAGCAAACGAGAACAAAGATATTTTCCATAGCTTTTGTAGAAAAATCCAGTCAGAACAGCTAAGGGGAAACAAAAACGGCTTCTCAAGGTGAGCAGGGCTGTGAGGCAGTAAGTACTGTCCTGAAAGTTATTCTACTGTGTTTAAGCAATTAGCTTAAGGTCTAATTTTTCTCCTCGAAAATAGCCATCAGTTCTCAAGACACCTTTCCTTCCAGAGACGTTTCTCAGGAATTAAAAACAAACAAGCAAACAAATAAAAGACACGAGCCAGACATCAAGCTGCTTCTAGTAAATACACAGTCTATTCTCTGTGTAGCTACAGGACGTTAACTCTAACCCTTTGTCTTTTTCAGAAACCAAATTTCCATTAAATACTAAAAGGAACAGTTTAAAAACCACATATTACACAAATGAATAAAACGAAATTCAGAATTAATTTCTTTGTTAAATTGTCTTTGTTATTTCATTTCTGTTAACTTTTCAAATGACCTGGAAAAAAAACCTGTTGGTTAGCTAAGCAATGGAATTATTTATTAATAATCTGTAATGGAATATTGTTTCCAAAGTCATAGACAAATATTCTCTTAAATTTACTTGTAGTAACTCTGGATCACAATATACAATATATCAGGATGTGTAAAATGCTGATCAGCCAGATTGGGGGTGGGGATGGATAATGGATATGATTTTCCTTTAAGTGGGAAAAATTCCCACAGACTCAGACCTAGTTTTCAGAAGCATTAGGATCAAAAAGGGTTTATTCTAAAGCATGGTATTCCATGGCAAGATTTAGTCTATTTGTATGTTTTATCACTTCCTCTAAAACCCAGGACCCAAGGACATGGAGGTTGTATGTGTGTGATATGCATATACAGACTTATCCACTTAACAGATAGGTCCATATACTTATAAACATTTATATATAAACAAAAGATGAAAAACAGTACATTTTTATGCACGCTCCATCAAACCCTGTCTTTTTACAACTTGTAAGTTAAACAGTTCCAATTGGTACCAGATTCACGTAGGAAAACAAACTGCTGTCTTTCTCCCACTCCCTTAAAATAAGCATACATTAGCTTTTCCGTATTTCTGTCATTACGTAGTGCACATTGCACGTCTCTAAAAAACACCAAAAACAAAGAGTGATTTGTATCATGACACACTCAGTGGGAAGATTAAGTTCTACTTGTAACTTGGAAGTCACGTCACTATAGTCTAACAGTATGGAGAATACAACTAGAAGTGTCTAGTGTGGGAAACAGAAGCTTACAGTATTACAGTGTTGTTTTTTTAACCTTACAAAGCATTAAGACCCAAATGAAATAAATGATTTGCTATTAGCCGCTGAGATTTTTCTTGAGATTTACAGTCATTTTCTTACATAAATACACCACTAGCCTAGGCTGCCAAAACAAATGTATCCTATTGATTTGGCAAATGCGTCGTGACAAAAACTCCAATGTGTAATCCTCAGTAATTACATAGATGGTTCAGAAGGTTCTGAGTTGTAGCCTTATTACCTAACGTCCTTGAAGAAGATTTATTAAGCACACTTAAGTGATGTTACATAGATACATACACATTTCAGGAAAGAGCCCTAATAACCACCACTTTCCCCCAAATGAGGCCATCAAACCAGGCACCAACAGAGAGCAGAAAGAAAAACAGGAATTAATAATCCAACATAAAATGACACTGTCAATTATTCAGTTTAGTGCCCTAGTTCAATTTATTCAATTTCTGCCTTCTTAGGCCTGGTGTGACCAATGCCAGCCCAGGTTTTTAAACCCTATGGTACTTCTAGACAACGTATGTAAATTTACAGTATACAATTTGGATTCACCATGCATGAATACTTTGTGTGTAACATTTAATAAGCTCAATCTACATCCAGAATAATTTACATGAAAGGACAATATTTATTTAAACAGAGCTCAATAGGGTAACCATGGTATCATCAGAGTGCATCCAGAGGAAAAAAGGGAGGAGGGGCCAAATGAGACCCAATCAACGGCACTCCCACACCTTTACTGTTTGATCTACACTGCCAGTAACCACGTATGGTGCCGTCTTATGGAAATCTGAAAGAAAAAGAAAAGATTTATTTTAAAATCAGGTTGAGCCAGACATAATTTTTAATAAGTTGCAAAACAAGCAAGTCCAAGGGCCAGGAATACCCATTTTTTCCCATATACACATCCACATATCCACCCCTAGAAGGTATCAAGCTAACCACCTAGGTTAGGGGAACTGAGACTTGATGATTAAGTGTAGTATTAACACCTCAAAAAAAAACCTACTTCCACTACCACCATCCCAAATGAGGCTGAATAAACACTCAAATCTAACAAGGACAGTAGTCTCAATGTATCCATTCACTGAACGCTTACTATGTTCCAAGCTAAATACTAATGCTTTATACTCATGTTAAATAATTGTAACCGTCTATGAGGTAGGCCTTAGTCCTATTCTGCCGAGGCTTTACCTTCATAATTAGATCCATCATTCCCTAGTGTATCATATCTTACTATATTCACTATCTTCAATTCTAGATTCAGGTCCAGATGATAGTAAGGATGCTTATGAAATTTAAACAGAATTCCCTGAGTTTCTACTACATGATCACATACACCTGCCAGAAGGAAAATGCTGAGTAATATTTCTTTTGAGAAACTTACAAACTAATGGGGAGAAAAGTTATCCGTTAGTCATCAATAAGCATCCTCTTCATAATTCTATTTTCCAAAACCAAAGTTGTGCAATGGAGAAAGTAATTTTTTATTATAAGGCTTGATGATGGCAAGAGAAAGTTAAGGAAAGGTGAATTTAAAACAAATGATAAGGATTTATAAAACTTTTTAATCTGTCTTTTCTATTCTGCCCTAAAAGCCATCATCACTACCTGGAAAAGTCCACATGGTTACATAAAACCTGTTATATCTGGCACTCCAAAAATCTAACTGCTCAGAGACCTCGTAACTAATACATACCCAAGGAGGTAACAAAGTGTTCATGCGCATTGAGGGTCTTCATGCATCGCTTGTTCTTATAATCCCATACACGTAGGGTCTTGTCATCAGCACAACTCAAAATAAACTTCCCCCCAGAATGGAAAAGAACTCCACGTACCCAGTTATCATGACCCACCTTAAAAACAAAAAGGTATATGACTTAGTAAAAAGATAAACTTAAGTAACATCTATGAAAACATTAAGTCATAACTCGAAGCACACTGAAACTGCATGCACTGAAACGTTAATACCAAAAAAGACAAATGAGAAAAAAAAAGTCTAGGGAATTCCAGATGAAAGGAAACAGGAAACTAACAAGTAAATGCAATGGAGTAATGCTTGACGGACTCCTGGATAGAAGCAAATAAAGTTACGAAGAACACTACTAGGGTAACTGGAGGAATTATGCAGTATGTTAATAATGTTAATTTCTTCAGTGTGACCATTTTATTCTGGTTGATGGTAAAATACCCTTTTCCTAGGAGATACACATCATAAAGTCTACAAGCAAATCAAATTGTTCAGTAAAATATATATAAACACATAAGAGAAAATGTTAACAACTTAGGGTTCTAGGTAAAGGATATACACGTATTCACTCCATATCTATTCATCCATCCATCTAACCCGTCCCAGCATTTCCATTTCTTGCAATTTAGTCTAAGAAATAATTAAGAAGGTACTCAGAGATTTAGTGAACAAAGATGTACATCAAAGCACTGCATGTAATCAGCCCTGGCTGGTGTGGCTCAGTGGATTCAGTGCCAGCCAGCAAACCAAAAGGCTGCTGGTTCAATTCCCAGTCAGGGCACCTGCCTGGGTTAGGGGTGTGTGAGAGGCAACCGATCAATGTTTCATTGGCACATCGATGTTCCTTTCCTTCTTTTTCTCCCTCCCTTCCCCTCTCTCTAAAAATAAATAAATAAACAAACAAACAAAATCTTAAAAAAAAAAAGTCAAATCACATTTTGTGTGGCCACACCAAAATAAAGCAGAAAAAAAAGCACACACCCCGCCCCCACCTTCAACTGAAAAACAGGAGCCAGAAACTTCCAGAGAAATTGATGACCTGTACTGTTACAGAAGAGGGGAGCATATGCTTTCTGATTTTAAATGTGAACCATCATTTTGAACAGCAATGCAGTATATCTGAACTTGGCTCAGACTACTACTACAGGAGAGTTAATTTCCTAATCAATCACTTCCACGTGTCTATCATACCCTACAGAGAGATAATCACTTCAAAGTATAGTTAGCACCTAAAGAATCTCTAAAACAAACACGGACTTCAAATTACAAAAACTGCTACTGGATTAATGTCCACAGATCCCCTTGGAAATCTCTTAGGCAAACAAGAATGTCTACAAGTTATATATATCCTCATACTGAAATCTAGGTGATTCTAAAATGAAATAAGGATTTCCAAGTCATAAGGCCAGCACTATTAATTTCAGAATAGTAAAATAAACCAAATAAACTGGAACATATGAAAAAGCAGGTGAATAGTTAAAAAATTCATATTAAAATGAGCCCTGGCTGGTGTGGTTCAGTGGATTGAGCGCCAGCCTGTGAACCAAGGGGTCGCTGGTTTGATTCCCAGTCAGGGCACATGCCTGGGTTGCAGGCCGGGTCCCCAGTGGGGGACGTGCAAGAGGCAACCACACACTGATATTTCTCTCCCTCTCTCTCTCTCCCTTCCCCTCGCTCTAAAAATAAAATCTTTAAAAACATAAAAAAAAAAATTAAGAAAAATGAAATACAGTAAAACAGAGAAGCACACAGCTTCAAAAATAAGTGAGTCTATACAAAGTTCTCCTTCACAGGAGATGTATCACTTTAAAAGATACAGTGAGCTAGGATCTCCTTCTGAGCACTGATTGGCTTCCTAGACCCTTTATATAAGATGACATTGATTAGGAGTAACTTTCATGTCACTGAAACAATGGAATGATAAAAGTTTAAGAAAATCTATCTTTATAAAGAAGGTATTTTAAAGCCTGGAAGAATTTAGATTAAATAGATATTGTAAGAAAGTACACACACAGTAAGGATAGAAATAAAAGCAGAGAGGTTACTCAAACTCACAAGAGTCATAAGGCACATGCCAGTACTGACGTCCCACATCTTGATAGTTTTGTCTCTGGATCCAGACAGCAAGAACGGCCCAGGCTTGCCACTTTTTTTAGTCTACAGAAAAAATAAAAATTAAGTTTCCCATGCAAGAAGTTATATAAGAACGTTAAATTACTTCTATCAGTGATCTGTATTTCTAATCTTATAAAAATGCAATTTTTGACAAAAATTTTATCTATTTAAGCATACAACTTGATGTTCTGAAATACATATATATTGTAAGATGATCACTACCATCTAGCTAATTAACATATCTATCACCTCACATAAATCTCCCTCTTTTTTGGTGATGAGGACACTTAAAAACTGCCTCCTTAGCAAATTCCCAGTATACTGTGTATTACATCTCCAGTACGTACTCATCTTGTTTTACTGTATCAACACGGACAAGTCCTTTAACATACACAGGCCACACCCAGGACCCAGGCAATATAAAACCAGAAAATCTCCACTTTGGGTTAAGACTGAGTTTCTACAATACGAGAATGATAAACTTGCTGCTCAAGAGTCTGTCATCAAGAAGGGTTCTACCCTGGATGGTGTGGCTCAGTGGATTGAGCGCCGGCCTGCAAATCCAAGGGTTGCCAGTTGATTCCCAGCCAGGGCACATGCCTGGGTTGCAGGCCGGGTCCCCAGTAGGGGGTGGTCGAGAGGCAACCACACATTCACTGATGTTTCTCTCCCTCTCTTCCCTTGTCTAAAAATAAATAAAATCTTTTTTTTTTTTTAAAAGAGAAGGATTTAAAAACTATGTAACTCAGCCTTCAAATTTATGACATATGGTAAGTAACCACCACCAGAGGGCAGTAAAAAGAATTTGAAAATGCAAACAGCCAGACAAAATAGATTACAACAGAAGCTTCATTTAGAAAAACATTCGGGGGGCAGAGAGGCCTCTGTGAGAGTTGGCAAAGGAGATTCTCCTCCTTCATTTGTTAAAATGTAATTTTAAAAAATCCATAATAGAAAAGTCTCTATTAAAAAAGTGGTTAATTTTGCCTCATAACATACTTATTCAGAGATAATACTCTATAATTTACTTTTCGAGTATTAATCATAAAGAATAAAGTCATGAAGAACACAAGAATAATGAATAGAATAAAACTCAAGACTTAGTGCTTCTAATGCTCAAGGGTATCAGAGGCCTCCATATGAAATATTCTTTATTTAAAACAAATATTTAAATAGTAAACTGTATTCCACCAAAAATTACTTTATAAATAATTATGTTCATTAAAGAAGGTGATTTTTTCTCAAAGATAACTTTAACGTCTCCTGTAAGTTTTATTTTGCACTGGTACACTCTGAAAACAACAGTATTTCTGATAAATTGAATGACCACTTGCACTCTTTAGGAGAACCCCCACCACCATCGCAGGCCAGCTGACAGCAATAACTGTCCCCAGTTAAAAAATATACACACACCTGCAAGCTGAAAAGAGTAAAGAAGTTCAAGACTGAGAATGCTGGAATACAGATTTTCAAACGCTTTAATGGCCCTGAATTTGAGAATCAGAAAATTCTGAGATATCAGCAATAAAATCATGAAATGAAACACAATCACAATACCTCAGATCCTGTTGCTTCAGAGATGGAAGAGTATGAGCTTTCTGGGGCCCAGGAAATGCACTCTACCACATGCTCATGTTCTCGAAGTTCAGCCTTGCATTCCTTTGTTGCTACAACCCATACGCGTACAGTCTGGTCATTGGAACAGCTGGCTATCAGAGTGCCGTCCTGATTCGGCCGCACCATACGTACCCATTCTCTGTGTCCTGTGAATGTCTTCACACAGTAGCTGTCAAAATAAGCAATAATTTGCACTGTGAATGGCAATCCATTGGAAACACTTCCCAGAAGCAATACAGAACCTGCTATGTGTACTAGAATAAAGAGAATGGCAACAAGTTAGTGAAACTATGCACATCAGCAGAAAAAATGTACATTCCTGGTTAATAAAAGATGGGGACAGGCTAGAAAGTCAAATATCAGTTAACATAAGCTGATGAGAGAGTATCATTAAGGAGCTAACCAAATCAACACAATATAAATGTAAAATATACAGAGAAAAATCTTTTCAAAACTAAACACACACAATAAACTTAACAAAAATATTTCTAGTCACGTTGGAAAAAGGGCATGCTCTACTAATCTGAGTAAAACTGGTCGGTTAAGGTTCTATTTTAACAACTGTGTAATTCTAAGCACAACCAAATTAAACCTAATAGGGGCATACCTGCACAAATGTTATTTACATTTTATTTCAACCCAAAGAGAGATCACCTAAAAGAAGACCATAGAGAAAATAAGCCATTCCATAGAAAATGGCTCCCAAAGACATGAGTTTCTTTTGTAACTTCTCTGTTCTTTTTTGGGATACAGTTAGAGATCAAAACTTAAGTGTTTATACAACTGTCATGGTGATCATTGATCATTATGGGGGAGGCCAACATCACTGGAACACTGAGAACACAGTTTTGTCCCATCGCTTTAGCAAGACATTCAACTAAATCTACTTACCCAGTTTGCACTTCCCACATCTTTATAGTTTTATCCCGTGAAGCAGACACTATATGATCTCCATTGGGCATAATGGCTACTGAAGAAACATTGTGGTCATGGCCTAAAACACATAACACAGCAACATGATGAGTGGTGTACCACTGAGAGAAATTAAACCTCCTTTTACCATTAGATTTCACCATGGGATTTCAAATAATACAGCAACTTTAAATACACTGGGCTTTATATAAATTTGAAAAAAGAAAAAAAGTTTAGATTTACACAAAAAAGTTAAGGAACTAGTGACAATTAAAAAATCCACAATGAAATAAGTAGCCAACTCAATTTATGATTAAATTTCAACCTATACAACTGTTTTAAAACCATAAGGCATCAGTATCATCAGCTTCTGAATATACAGGGGTGGACAGAAGTAGGTTTATAACTGTAAGCACACAAAACACAGAGTTCATTCTTGTATTATTATTTATTTATTATTGTATTATTTATTTTTATTACTTTTCTTGTTATTTTGTACACTTACTTATGATTTATCTTTTAGGTAATGATGGTTGGTAAATTAACCTACTTTTGC